>JAUTDX010005293.1:0-27682 GCA_030844895.1 Ambrosia x helenae | reverse complement strand
ATCTATTCAACCCCGTGTGAACACCATGAATTTGTCTTGCTTTTATTGTTTTGATTTTATCATGACTTTTAGAGGCTAGACCTTTTTGCTATCCAGTGATGATGATTGCACTTGAATGATTTATTTTCTTTCTTTTGGTTTTGGAACTTTGGTTGTGGGTTGAATTTTAAAGTAAAGAACTTTTTATTTTCTGGTTTGATGTATATGCATATTTAGTTTTATTTAAATAACTTTTATAAACTCCACTTGCGTTTTTGTGAATGTCTTTCATGTATGAATGCGGGTTAGGTTGCGGACTGGGTGTTAGCGACTAGTTTTGTTAATTCTTATTTCTGCAGGTTATCCATAGGAGTTGTAATTGTTAGTTAGATAATTCTAAGTGTTCTACCAATTCTCAATAGCTGTAAGGGCGAGATTGTTGGTCTGTCTAGGGTGTTAAATGCTAGATCTAGAGGCTTTGTAAGAAGATCTTCCTAGTTTCCCTAGCATTCCTTATAGGCCAAGTCTTATTAGAAATATTGTAGTTACCCCTTGCACTTTCGGTGTATTGTGACTTTCGCGCTGTGAGGTAACTGTCTAGCGGGTACTTTAAGATTCGAGTAGGTAAGCCTGTGAGGGTAACCTCTCAACCGGTGGTTTAACAGCTTTTAGAATTGCGCGTTTATATCTTGAGAAGGGTTAGGGTTCCCGCAGTTGACTTTAAGTTTAGTATTTTAAGATCCCGGTTCCACACCAGTTCCATAGCCATTAGAAGCTTATCATTCATGTGTAGGATTCTAGCCTAGGTAGTGCCTTCCCATCACCTGATTCTAGTTACGGTTCCCAGTTCTTGTTTTAAGTTATTTCAGTTTTACTTATTTATTTGCAATTATTTTTAGAAAACCCCCCTTAAGCAACAAAACATTATTAAGTCAGTTTGTAGATAAGTAGCGAGTCTAGTTTACGTTTCCAGTAGAGTCTCGTGGGTTCGATACTCGGACTTACTTTAGCTGTACTTCACTGACCGGTACACTTGCCGTTGTGTGGTTTAGGTTTAGAGAGTCTTAGGTTATAAAATTTAAAACTTAGAGTGTCTAGGTTAGGTTAATTTAGTTAGTTTTTACTAAACCACTTTTGAGCACATCAATTTTTGGCGCCGTTGCCGGGGACTCTTAGGCGATTGCGTTAATTAGCTTCGATTGAACTTATCTGAAATATCTGTGCTATTTGTTATTTTTATTTTATTTCTCTTTTTTTTTTTTATGTCTAAGCTTGAGGTTAGTGCTTCTTCCCCGAGTTTATCTAATTCTGAGTTTACATCCCATTTAGATCACCTAGTCCATCACCTACCCATCCCCAAATGGCCGAACGTCGCACTGTCCACCAACAATCCACCCAAGGTTTTACGGGAGTTAACTCCCCTATTACCGCCCCTACCATCAACAATGAGGGTCCTGGCAGATACCCTCTTACATCATGACGGCCATTACTAGCAATTGTCAATTCCCCGGCCGTGATGATGAGGATGCCCCAGCCTACATTGCTCGCCTGACTCGCATCCTAGCCACTTTTAGACTACAGGGTGCCACAGAGGATGCCAAGTTTCTCCGTTTGTTCCCTTTTTCCCTTGCTAGTCGAGCTGCCACTTGGCTTGACTCTCACCCTACTGACACTTTCACTACTTGGGATGCCCTTAAACAAGCCTTTCTGAATAAATACTTCCCACCTAGCAAGGCTTCCCGACTTCGCAATCAGATCCATTCATTCCGAATGGAACCTGATGAGCCATATTATCTTGCATGGGAGCGGTTCCAAAACCTGCTTAGCAAGTGCTCCCAGCATGGTCTGACTGATTGGGCCCTTGTAGATAAATTCTACAATGGCTTAACTTATGAGGCAAAGTACCGTTTTGATACTTCTGCAGGCGGCCACCTGATGAGTAAGAAAACAACGGCCGAATGCAATGACCTATTTGAAAGTTTTGCCCAGGCAGACCATGAGCAGCGAGACTTACTCAGGAATTCTACTATTGTACCTAGTACTACATCACCCGCACGAGGTGGTCACCAAGTTACATTGGATGCTAGTGTGGCTGCTGCTTTAGACGCACTGACTAGGGAAGTGAAGGAATTGAAAATGAAATCTGAAAAGTGTGAGATGTGCAAGGGTAGGTATGTTACTTCTGAATGCCCCTTGATTCACCAGGAAGGGCAGGTAGATTTTGTAGGAGGTCAGTACCGGGGGGAGAATAACTTTTATAGAAATTCAGGTAGGGATAGTGGGAATGGTTTGTGTAAAATAGAAGAGCTTTTAACCCAGCTGGTGGCTAAAGATGCCAACACACAGAAAACTCTAGCAGAACATGACATCTTGTTGAAAAATCACCACTCTGCATTCTTAGATCTTCAGCGTGCCGTTGGTGATATTGTTAGGCGGTTGGATTCTATGGCTCCAGGCCAGTTTTCAGGTAGTGCTCAGGCAAACCCGAATGCCTACGTTAAGGCAATCACCACGCGTAGTGGTAGGATGTTAGAGAGTCCTAGAGCACCGGATGTGGAGGAGGAAGAACCGGTGATTAGAGAGATAGAGTTAGAGGCTCCTAGTAGGGTGCAATCTAGGCTAGGCCCAGTAAGTACAGCACCGAACAGTGAGTCTCAGGTTGAGAAGCCAGTAGTTAGGCCATAGAGTGTTAGGCCGAGTCCTGAGATTGATCCTGCCCATGTTCCTTACCCTGCCCGCATTAGGAATCAAAAGTATTGTAAGGAATATGGCCACTTCCTAGACATATTTAAGCAACTTAAGATCAATCTCCCGCTCATCGAGGCTCTCCAGCATATGCCTAAATATGCGAAGTTCCTAAAAGACCTTCTGACACGGAAGGATAAATTGGGAGAGTTGTCGACTGTTCCACTTACTGTTGATTGTTCTGCGGTGGTTCTGAATAAGCTACCGGAGAAATTGACAGACCCGGGCATTTTCACAATCCCGTGTTTATTTGGTAGCGATGTTCAGCACCACGCGTTGGCCGACCTAGGCGCTAGCATCAATTTGATGCCTTATTCTTTGTATGAGAAGCTAGGCTTGGGTGAACTTACCCCAACGCGCATGACACTGACGTTAGCAGATAAGTCTGTTAAACATCCACAGGGCATCGTAGAGAACTTGCTTGTTAAGGTAGATAAATTTGTGTTCCCCATGGATTTTGTGGTCCTTGACATGAAAGTTGACGATAGAGTTCCACTTATTTTGGGACGCCCCTTTTTATGTACCGCAAAGGCATTGATTGATGTCTTTGACGGTAAGATCACACTTCGGCGGGGGATGAAACCGTCATCTTTGATGTATCAAAGTCTAGACCTAAGCTGAGTGAGAGGTGTGAGAATGTCTTCTGTGTTGATGATTCCTTAGGAGTACCGCCATTAGAGAAGAAGGAGGAAGATAGGTCTAGGTCTGAGGATGTGGTAAAACCTAAGTGTGGGGATGGTTCGTTGATATGTAAGTTTCACTACAAATCCCCAATGCATCAGGGTTTTAGGGCGAGTAAGAAAAGGTTTGATGAGCTAGAGAAGCCAAGAGGTTGTAGGATGAGCTTGTATGTAGGAGCCCAGGTTGTTAGTTTCGGGGGTGCTGTGGATCTTAAGGATCCCCCGTAGTTTTGAGGAGGGTAGGATAGTTTCTTAGGGTGAGTCCTAAGTGTAGACTTTGTATTAGTTGCGATTGGTTCGTCCTTCGGTAGTGGTTCATAGGTTTTTATCTTTCTATTTTATTTTTGTTTTTGTGTCTTTGAGTTTGTTTGCATGTTTGCGTGTTTGCTTGGGTAAAGGAAATTTCACCATGAGTGGATCCCATGTATTATCTTTATATATATTTTTTGAGTGGGAGTTTTGGTAGAGGTTTTGGGTAATAAAAGAGAATTTTTTCTTAAAAAACAATTAATTAACTATCTGTGAAAAAAGACTTTTCACGTAATGAGAGGAGTCTGGGCTGACCTGTTCGCCTCATGCGACCAACTATTACCCCGGAAAGTTATATGTTTTTTTTCCCGCTTGCAATGCGTGTTGTGATCACCAGTGTCCTTCACGTTGAGCGAGAACTAGATTTTTTTTTTCTTCTACCCATTTGGTTCTACCACCATTCACCGCCATTTTGCCAAGCGGGTACGTCTTCTTGTTTGTTGTTATATTATGAGTCTAAGTTAGTAGTTTGAGTCTTTTTTTGTGTGGTTCGGTATTATGCTCGGGTTTTGTTTGTTTCGTTTTGCGCAGGTTTGGATTGCACCACCCGTACACAATCTCCATTCGGGTGATTCCGGAGTTGTTAACATTTGTCAATGCAAGCCCAGAGTTTACCATTGTGTACAAGAGCCGATCGCGAATGAAATGCTATACGATCGAGCTGGATTGGACTAGAGATTTTGGAGCTTACACAACAAAAATTAACCAGCTAAGTCCTTTTCAATTTGCCCTTTTTTTTGTATTTTATTTTTGTATGCGGAATTTATTTTTTGTTTTAAGTCGTTTTCTATTCCTACATTGAGGGCAATGTAGAGTTTAAGTATGGGGATGGGAAACTGTCGTTTAGTTTTTCATATAGAGTCGTTAAAAAAAAGATGAAAAAAAAGTCCTTGATTTTGAAGTTTGCATTATAAAATATGGGAAATGATAGATATAATCAAGTGTCTGGTCTTCAAATATTATATGTATTAGAAGAATAAATAATCAAAAGCGTGTTGACTTGGGATGTGTGGGTAGGCCCAGCCGGTAGAAAAGTTTCCTTTGAACTAATACACCTAAATATATTAGGATACCTTGTGGGTTCTCATCTAGGAAAAAACGGGGAAGCTGAAACCGCCAATAATAGTATAAGGAATGCCGTTATAAGTTTAAAACCGTTAGAATTTCTAATCAAAAGTAAAAAAAAAAAAGCTGGATATAAAATAAGGGCAAGGCCAATGGTGTCGTTTCTAGGGATAGTGACTCCGGACTCGACTCCCTCTAGGATTGTCTGAAAATAAATATCTAAAAAAGCTCATGAATTAATTAGAAATCAAAGCGAAAATGTTGAAGCTTAAGGTGTCTAGCCACTAGGATAGCGACTTGGATTGATCACACCCTCTGAGTTAAGTATGCTGAGATGAAAATGAAAAAAAAAAAACAAATGATTTTAAATTCTCTCGTATTTCTACATAAAACGGTTTAGGAATAGTCAATTGGTTGTTCCTTTTGTTTCATAAGCTTAAGGCGGGATTAGGTGAAACTGTGGCTTCTTTAGTGTGAGACCCTTGGTAGACTAATGAACCTAAATTAAACTAACATGATAAGGGGCTTAGAAACCGGCGGTTGGGTTTAAGAGGACAAACATACCTACAATCGCAGTTGGCACGTGATTAGATTTTTAAAATTAAAGTAACCTATGTTTTGAGGCCAGATTATTTGATTGTGATTCCATAGCATAATTCTTTTCATGGACGAAAAAGAGATAAGTGTGGGGATATTTGATGCATTGTAAAATACATCTATTTCCAATGTAAAGTTTGTACAGTTTTTGAGTCGTTTAGATAGTACTTTTATTAGTTTTAGGCTTGTACTGGTCTATTTTATTTATTATAGGTTTTTATAGATTTTTATTAGTTTGGGTCTTCTCTTTTAGTATTATTTATTTATTTTATATTTTTGTAGGTGTTCATGGACGTTGGAGCGTAAACGAGCAACTTTGATCAAGTCAAAAACACCTGAGTCGAGAGCACGGAGTATAATAATAATTATATAATAATAATAATATATTAATATAATAATTATACTATAATAATAGAGCAATGCATTTAAACAGTGATTTTATTATTATTATTATATTAATAGCTGATGATATATATATTTAGTTCTTCTGTTTCGTTTAACGAAATAGGTTGTTGGTGTAGTGGTAGCATTGTTGTATGTTGAATTTCATGGCTTAGGTTCGAACCTTTTGTTCCCTTTTTTGCCTTTCATTTACACCACCTTTACTGTTTTCATTTTGTTTATTATAAAATTCGCACAGGACACGTGCTCTTCTTCTTGGTTGCCACCAACTTAATTCCACTTCCACGTGTAACATCACTGCTTCCACCTTTTTCTTTCTTCTTTATCCTCATTCTCGCCTCAATCCCTTCCTTATCCTCCTCCTTCTTCATCGATTGACTGACTAATTAGTTGGGTGAGGGTTACAAAGTTTAGCACATCTTTGTTTTATTTTCTTTTATAGGTGATGCTCTCTTATAGTTTGTGTTATGGTTGAGGCTTTTATGCTTTTGAAACCAGTATCTTGACTAATTTCTGGCTTTTGAATGGCAGCACTGTCACTAATAATTTGGGGTTGTCTCCTTCTAACCAGTATAACCTTTGATATTACCTTTTGTTTTTGTATGTTGTAGATAAGAAGAAGAGTAAGAAATCAGAACACTTGGAACAAATTAGAACAGAGTTCAGGGGTATTCTCTTCATTTACGGGCTAAATCATCTGGTAAGCATCTTAATACATGATCTTGCCGAATTTATATGGTGAACCCAATCTATATCTGTTTAGCTACACAATTAATTGGTTTATATATGAATTGTTTTTCAGTTCATTATTATTCGATGCATTATTATAATCTACATCTTAGAATTGATTCAATTTTAGATCATTTATCAATTGAAGATTTAAATTATACTCAACGTGAAATGATTCAGTATCAAAGTTTTTACTTTGGTTGCATTAATTTTCCGAGTTTTTTTCAATTACGGTGTTATTGTATATATGTAAAAGTTACTTATAAATATGTAAAATAATTACATATATTTTGGTTTACGACTACACATTTGAAACGATGTGCCACCACTGTTTCGATTTATGTTTATCCTTTGGGGTTGGTTGTTGCTTTTATGAAATGACATAATTATTGCAGAAATATACATATTTCATACATTTGAACAATTAATTAAATGTGTCAAGTTGCAGAAAGAGAGAGAGAGAGAGAGAGAGAGAGAGAGAGCGCGATAGAGAGACGGTAGTTCGGATGGCACCATATCCGACGGTGAGGAAGTTGAGCGTCGGTTCAAAAGCGATGCCTTATAGTGTAATTTTCTTCTTCCAATCCGAAATTTAGTCTTCTGAAATCTTCTTTTGGTTTTCATATCTAACTTTTGTATCAGATTCAGTTTTCCAAACTTATGTATCAGCTCTGCTCATGTATCTAACAACCATGTTAAATGCAGGCTTGGACACCACTCCGCAAAGAAAGGAAGGCACAGCAACACCACTAGCAAAACTAACAGAGCAGGGACACAAGCATGAAACAATTTTTGCAAAGGTCAACATGTTTATACCATTAAACTTTTGTGCAGACTAGAATGTTAAGACCTTGTAATATTTACTTTGGATCAACGTGATACAGTAGGCCCTCCAAACAAACAAATGGACCCGGGAATCCTAAAATCCTGTTTTAACGATTTATGCTAACGTACGCCAAGTGTAGTGATATTTGCGCAATTTATTCAAGAAAATATAGCAACTTAGGATTTCTAAATAGTTCTTCATTTATTACAGGCTGTTGCTTCGACAAGATGGATTTTGCTCGGTTGAACCCCTGTTAAAGCATCTCGCTACCTAAATCCGACACGACTTCTCTTCGTGATCATGGTAGCCAGTACCGAATCCCCTCATGATAAGTTTCTTCAAATTATTGTTACATGAATCTGATTATGTCAGTTGGTGGGATTAATATCCCATTATTTGTTTCTTTAATCAGATTTGACGATTAAATTTGGTGATGACTTAAAATCTATGTTATTTCATTATGTACCTTTGTACGTGATTTTTGTTTAGCATCTAATTGATTATTAACAGATAGGATTCAACAACTTTTTCTTAATTAGGATCAAGATTATCTATTTATTTTCATCTGTTTATTATGACTAAATTGCACATGTCACATTTCTTTTGCTTTATTTATTTTTTAACTTTTAAGGTTAGGAAAGTGAAGGTCGTGAGCCATATGATGGACAACCATCTCCTGCGGTTCGAACCGACGTTCAGTGATAGATGTCCAGCTTTGTGCCACTTTGTTTGTCAATTCGTATTTGGGGCGATAACATCTCACGTCGTATAGATAAAAAGCTGTCCGCATATGCTGGTATGGACTGGAGACTTGTACTATCTAACAGCCATTACATAATGCATGAAATTTTGATAGTGGCACAAACATGTTTATGATGTCAGCAAAAGATTAGACTCTTTTTTTTTCTCATTGATCAAATGGCGTTTTACACCCCATCACATGACTTCAGTAGAAGGTATGATTCCTCTCTTTCCCCCAAAGATATAAACATTGAATCTTGATGTTTTTGTTGATTTTATTACTTTTTTGGTGTATGGTTGGGGTTTTTATGTTATTGCCATAGCCGTAATTGTTATTGTTGTCGCGTCAAGATCGGATCTTGATATTGTTGTTTTTATGTTATTTCCTTATTATTATTGTCGTCGTCATTATTTTGCTTCCTGGTAACGGTTAAGTTGATTAGTTATTGAATATATTTAGTACAGAATCGGATTATGTTTCCTACTAAAAAAATAATCAAATGGTTCACAGATGGTTTTATATTTTCTTGATCAAATGAATTTGTTGATCGGTAAACAAGACAAATTTCACATTATATACAATGAATTAGATATTGTTTGAATTGCTTAATGTGTTAAATAAGTTGGACTGCAAGTTTTGTTTAGTTAATGTTTGGAAGGGCAAAGGCGGATTGTGTTGGTGAGTTAAAAGCTGATGATTGTTATGTCTGGCAAGTTACTTTAGGCGAAGTGGAACTATACTTTGTGAGGCCATCCCACCCCCTTGTTTTCCCTCCAAATAAATCACTCTCCGTGCAATTATACTTTCACAACTCTGGTCACAAATGGGTTCGGTTAGGTGACGGTTTGGTGAAACAGAGAACTTTCATGCTAGAACGGAATAGTGCAGGGAAAGCCTCACGGCCTGGTGGTCAGCATAACAATAATACATTTGTCAATATGCCACATCGATGACAGGTAATGTATTGTCCCTATCTTAGATAAAAAGTTTTTTTTTCTAAACAACGTTTTGTTTATTACTGTGATTTTGGATAAGATTCTGATGGTGAGTCTTGATGTTGCTGGTAAGACCAACCATTTTGTAAAAGCTCAAGCTCGGGGAGCTTGGAACAAACACCATCAAACCTAATTTAGAGTGTCGATACATAACCTTGCCTACCGACCTCCTCCTCAGCCCCGCTGCCGTCTTCAACCATCCCGAAATCAACTTATCAATTGTGTCCATATGATTCAAACCCGGCCAACACAACATAAACAACAGCACTCTAAGTAAATGATAACCTAAACAAAAACACTACAAGAAATGTGAGCATTAGAGACTAAATTATCAAGAACTGATATATCAGTCTCAGGTTCATAATATTTAGGACTGATTTATCAGTTACTAATAATATTAGGGACTGATTTCTACGCGACATTTTTCAGTGACTGAAAATCAGTCGCTAATACATTAGCACCTTATTTGAGACTAATTTTCAGTCATAAATACGTCTGAGTAGGTTTTTTATAAATTTGTTACGGAACAAGTGCTTTCATTAGTGGTAGATAATCATTCGTTATTGATAGTTTTATTTGATCAACATTTGGTGTTTTCGCCCTACTCACCGGTTGCTTGCACTAAATAGAGTATTTGTATTCTTTCGCCATCTTAATTGAATAGTGCAGGTTTCGCTGCTATTTTAGACCGTGCATATTCGAAGAGGCTTACCCAAGTTTAAAGAAGGCATGGAAGCTAGATGATGAACAACGCAGGTGCATTGTTTATATTTTTTTTTTCAACTTTGACATAATCTATTCAAATCTTATATTTGACGTGTCATTGAGATGCTTAATATGTTGCAAGTTCTAATTTCTCATAAGCAAGTTTCGCGCTAAGTATCTCAACATACAGCAGGGTATTTTCTGGTAGTTCAGACATCCTTTCCCTATAAACACCCCTTCAAAGGATCTTTACACTAATAAGAGTTGTTGCCTTTCCACCTTTATTGAATCGATATTTGTTATGAAGTTACTTCATCTATTATGTTGTTAGGTGCCCAAAAAATCAATTACATTTATTGTAAAATTTGGTTCTAAAATAATTTGTTTCACTTACTCTGGTTTGTAATTTTTTTAGCTTAACATGTCCAGGTTGCGGAGCAACTTATGTTAGCGGTTGTGCAGTTTGCTGATCCGGGAATGGATATGTCATTCTTCATCAGTCATCAGGTGATGCATCAACCAAGTCTGTAAGGAAGTAACAAGAAATGCAGGCGACAAAAAACGCAGAAAAGCCCTCTTTTAAGACGACGACATTCTTATCTACCTTTGTACAACATGTATCTTTTGTCTTTTGATACCTACGCTACGTTAACATTACACTACATTTACATGACATACGGATGCTTTGTTTTGTGTAGCAAAGTAGCAGCACATTAGTTTTTGACAAGTTAGACGGTGCGCAAGGCTGTCATCTTTAGATTTACATCGTATAGTTTTATTGCTAATAGATTTTCTTTTTTGTCAGGTCAGCTGCTATTATACAGGAGTTTTCGATCCTGAAATTGGTTCTAAATATTGGTACGGTTTTGTTCCCACTTTATACAAATTAACGACTGTTTGGGTGGACGTAGGGAAAACACCCAAAACAACACTAATTTTGTTGTTACACTTTGTATGCTATCTGCTTGATGTTGGCCAGAAGTTTATGACTGTATTGCATGTCTATTATTATTTTTTCCCAATTGAAGGTTTTATCCATTACACCAAATCCGACAATCGCGCAACGCGCGTACATTAATACCACTAGTAGTAATAATAATAATAATAATAATAATAATAATAATAATAATAATAATAATAATAATAATAATAATAATAATATAATGGAGACATGAATGTCTTGTGAGTTAAGAAAAGAAAAAAAAAACAAAATGAGTAGAAAAAAAAATAAAATTACGTGACACAAGTTGGACCAAAGCCCATCACGTGGAGAAAAAGAAAAATTAAGAAGGTAGGGCATTTTTATAGAGTGATGGAAGATTATAAAGAAAAGAAATATTATCGAAGGCAGGGACGAAGTCTTTTGACGGCTGCATAACAAAGTCGACGACAGCAGCATATTTTAGAGTGGAGGTCAAGGTGGAAGCATAGGTGCGAGCGCGGGTCGATATTTATTATTTATCTATTCAAACCCGTTGTGAACACCATGAATTTGTCTTGCTTTTATTGTTTTGATTTTATCATGACTTTTAGAGGCTAGACCTTTTTGCTAAATAGGTGATGATGATTGCACTTGAATGATTTATTTTCTTTTGGTTTTGGAACTTTTGGTTGTGGGTGAATTTTAAAGTAAAGAACTTTTTATTTTCTGGTTTGATGTATATGCATATTTAGTTTTATTTAAATAACTTTTATAAACTCCATTTGCGTTTTTGTGAATGTCTTTCATGTATGAATGCGGGTTAGATTGCGGACTGGGTGTTAGCGACTAGTTTATGGTTAATTTCTGCAGGTTATCCATAGGAGTTGTAATTGTTAGTTAGATAATTCTAAGTGTTCTACCAATTCTCAATAGCTGTAAGGTGCGAGATTGTTGGTCTGTCTAGGGTGTTAAATTGCTAGATCTAGAGGCTTTGTAAGAAGATCTTCCTAGTTTCCCTAGCATTCCTTATAGGCCAAGTCTTATCAGAAATATTGTAGTTACCCCTTGCACTTTCGTGTGTATTGTGACTTTCGCGCTGTGAGGTAGACTGTCTAGCGGGTACTTTAAGATTCGAGTTGGTAAGCCTGTGAGGGTAACCTCTCAACCGGTGGTTTAACAGCTTTTAGGAATTCTGCGGGTTATATCTTGAGAAGGGTTAGGGTTCCCGCAGTTGACTTTAAGTTTAGTATTTTAAGATCCCGGTTCCACACCAGTTCCATAGCCATTAGAAGCTTATCATTCATGTGTAGGATTCTAGCCTAGGTAGTGCCTTCCCATCACCTGATTCTAGTTACGGTTCCCAGTTCTTGTTTTAAGTTATTTAAGTTTTACTTATTTATTTGCAATTAGTTTGTTAGAAACCCCCCCCCCCCCCTTAAGCAACAAAACATTATTAAGTCAGTTTGTAGATAAGTAGTCGAGTCTAGTTTACGTTGTCCAGTAGAGTCTCGTGGGTTCGATACTCGGACTTACTTTAGCTGTACTGCACTGAACGGTACACTTGTCGGTTGTGTGGTTTATGTTTAGAGAGTCTTAGGTTATAAATTTAAAACTTAGAGTGTCTTGGTTAGGTTAATTTAGTTAGTTTTTACTAAACCACTTTAGAGCACATCATTATCCTAAATGGCAAATAACCTGATTTAATCACATAATCACGTTCCAATCATCATCAAGCTGTAGTATGATCATTCTAGCATAAACCCTTACAAGTTACAAGCATCAAATCATCATATTACATCCTAGATTCCACCAAAATCCTCAAACGGGTCAAAACTCATAACAACCACATAACACATCAAGTAAGCTTCTAACACCTAGATAATCATCATAACAACTTCCTAGAATCATTCTAATAACAAATACACAAGAAACCCCATCCAACATCATTTAAAGTTTGCATTTTTAAAAACTCATAGGATATGCTTAGACTTAGTTTAGAAAGAGTTTTCAATTGTTTTTACTGATGAAAACATACAAGGATCAGATTTGGACCTTTAGGGTTCATAATAATAGCATAAAAATGTTTGAAAAATGATTTGGCTGAACCACACACCTTAGATCTTCACTTATAAACGTTGTTTTAGCTTGGAAATGGTGATTTTATGGCAAAAACGGGTGTACAGAGGTTAAGTGTCGTGAGAGAGCACTTTGGGGTGAGTTAGGGTTGCAAAAATGATGAAAAACAAGTCAAGTATGGTATTTATAGTTGTTACCAGTCATGCCCCTGATTCTGGGTGATTGGCTATTCCTGCAGGCGACTAGCATTGCTAGTTGCCCTTCCCATAGGCGACTGGCTTACCTAGTCGCCCCTATGGCTGGTGACTGGCTATCCAGTCGCCCTAACTTGGGAGATTGGGATTTTTGACGCGTTAATCGCTAATTTAACACATTAATTCCCGTATCCACATATCAACAAGTTATACAATGATCGTAAAACATTTAATGTCTGACAACTTACACTTTTATGTTATTTCACCAATTCTCGGGACTCTAGACTCGTGTGTGTGCGTTTTACCCAACACATTAATTCACGTATCTACATGTCGGCAAGTTATATAATGATCGTAAAACACTTAATGTCTAACAACTTACACTTTTAAGTTATTTTCACCAAATCATGGAACTCGAGACTCGTGTGTGAGCGTTTTACCCGGTGATCCACCGAATCACCAACCCTTGGACATATGTGTGTAAATCGACTACTCTCGGATCATCGAACCGACTCCCGATGATTTCCACGAATCATCGAACCAACTCAACTAACTAAGTTGAGTATGTTTTATGAATGTTTTGCTAAGGTAGACTTATGTGTTTGATAAAAGTATTAACCTGAGTTTGTCGGGTGTCACAATATGAGACCATGAGGGCGTTTTCACCATGTGAATGCCACGTTAGCACAATCATTTTAACCAAAAAGGGTGTAATGGTTAATGCCTCTTTCACACTCCTTTAATGACTATCTAATTAATATGTATTTATTTCTTTTAATAAAATTAGAGAGAGAATTAAGACAACAGTGAGAGCATAAGTAAAGAGAGAAACGCGGAGTGGCTTTTTGTATATAACATCTCCCCCATTTCATGCCCCTTAATGCCCAAGGGGGATACGCCCATTGCAAGCCTCACTAAGCATGGCCTGGATACACAGTTTAAACTTAAATACAATTATGATCTTAATAACTCTATATTTAAAGCTTACTAACATAGTGTCAAGTTATTCTATACAGTGTAACAAAAATGAGAAGGGTGAGAAGGATACAAAAACACAATAGATCATGAAATATAACACAATGAGCCACAAAATATAACACAGTGCCAAAAAATATAACACAATGCTAAAGAAAAAAGAGACAATGAATTGAAAAAAATGACATAATTATGAAAATAAGAAAAAGACACAATAGTACATAAAAGACACTATGATATAACGCATATTCTAAAAACTACAAGTTAAAACCCCAAGAAACGAAGACCTAAAAACTAACGTCGTAGGGTTCGATAACACGGTTCCAATGCCGCTTGAATGAGTTCAATCGGAGTTCGTTTGATACATTTCCTATGACTTCCTATTTTTCTTTCACTTTGTATTTGATCATAACCTTGTTGTTATTCACCATTTATATACATTTATATGACTGCATATTTGAAGAAATGTAATCAGCAATTCATAATAAATAATATTAAAACTTTAAAAAAAAGATGATGTTAAAAATTATGAATAGGAAAGTCAAGTATGGTCAATTAAATACGAAAAGAAAGGTCACCAATTAGCTAAGAATAAAATAAAACCAAAAAATTATTTTCGGGAATAAGTCAATAATTCAAGACCTTATGAATTAAATTAAAATCAATTTTCTTTTATAAACATTTTTTTAGGCTGTGATAACCAGATGCAATTTGTAGTTTCTATCGCAACCCACATCTTAGTTACCGGTTACGAAAACATGGCTTGTATATGTTTGTCAATATGTATATACCGAGAGAACTTACTTTGTAGGTTTGAACTACATGATGGTAAATTGTGTTTGTTTCGATACCACCTTAAGACATGCACATAAATCGATCGTGTATAGTCCAATAACAATTGAGTAAAGTTAGAAAAAAAATTCATAACAATTATGGTTAAAGGCCACCATCTGCTTTTTATCATACGTTAATCCAAAACTCAAATCAGGGTTAAATTTTCTAATTCTTTTTATTGTTTAACCTAATTTTTTAGCCCCATCTCAAATTGCATTGAGCAAGAATTCCACAGTAAAGATTGGGTTCATTCATTTAATCTTTTGTTTACTACATACTGTTGTGGCCTATTGTACAAGTTTTGAAAAATTTATTGTTAAAAATAATAATTAAAATATTAAATATTAAATATTAAATATAAATTTCAAATTATTCAAGAATGTATGAATTACAATATGGATTATGTACGAGAGAATCAAGAGAAAACAAGTAAATTGCATCAAGTAGACTTACTCAAACCAATATATGATCCAACGAAACGAAATGGCGGAGCGTGTGTTTACCAGGGGGTTCATTTCCTGGAATGATTTTCAGTGGGTTCTTTTCGTAGATTTTAACTATTTTTTCAACTTTTTCCACTAGTTTTTTTTATTTTTTTCAAAATCGTGGGGTTCTTGGGCCGGGACCGCCCTTTGGATCCGCCACTGTTTACCGGTGCCCTTATATTCACTTTCAAGATGCCTTGGTGGTGAAATGGTAGACATGTGAGACTCGAAATCTCGTGCTAAAGAGCGCGGGGGTTCGAGTCCTCTTCAAGGCATAATATTGATAATGCTCATTGAATGAGCAATTCAATAAAAGAGCTCGGATAGCAATACCGATTGCTCTATTGTTTATGGTCTATGATACCTGATATTTATGCTTTTCATATTGGTGACTTATTAAAGTTGCATGTGGTGATAATGGATGCTAAGCGAACTAAGAAAGCGTTTCACGCCGTAATTTTAATGGCCTTATGGAGTATTACAACAAAACAAGCCACAGTTAGAGTGTTAGTAGAATAAATAAAGTTAATGAGCTACCTTTGGGTAAGGAATCGGGCAAAGATGTCGGACATAACTTGGGATTCTTGACGAAGCTTTGATACAAGAAGGATGGGATGATCTTAATGTGTTGTCTTTTCTTTTCTTTTTGGGGTACGATCCATAGCCAAGAAATGCATCCGACACACTTAGTGTTGTTCCTCGGATTGTTGTTTCCATAGTTTCTTGCTAGCTTGAGGTTTTTTTAATACAAGTTTTGTTGGCCATTCAAGAATAAACAAAAAAATCTCGTGCTAATACGTGTTGTATATGTCGTAAAATAACGGCCTACTAGCAACCAACTTACAAAATATAAAAAACTATGAACAAAGAATAGAGGAAGATATAGAAAAGGATAGAATAGAGAGGTCTTATTTATTAAGTGGTCGGATAAGAAATCTTCAAAAAAAAGTGGTCGGATAAGATATAATATACAACAGTCATAATTATAGTATAGAGCTATACAACTAATACAAACATAATGAATAATGAATAGAGGTGTATTCATAACACGTTTAACCTATTTTGATCACACATTGAAAAAGTTATAAAGGTTTCGTTTGTTATTCAAAAGATAGATAAAATAAATAATTAATTAACATGACTTTAAGACTTTTAAGTCATAAAAAATAAGGCAATTATTGTACTAGGAGAAAACGACAAGGCACCCTCGTTGAAGAAAGAAAGAAAGAAAATCACACATTTAGAGGAATTAGGAAAAAAAAGAAAAGGTACCTACATATTTTCTCACTTTTATATGTGTAAATGCATAATATGCATGTCCAACTCTACATCGCACTAACCCCTCTATGATTTATGATCACGTTATCATAATATAACTCCATGATTTGTTGACCCCATCAAAAGTCCTTTGAATGGAAAAGGTACCGACATATTTTCTCACTTTTATGGTTAAATGCATAATATGCATGTCCAACGTCTACATCCCACTAACACCTCTTTGATTTATGATCACTTTATCATAATATATCTCAATGATTTGTTGACCCTATCAAAAGTCCTTTGAATTTGTTGGCCATGTATGTGAAGTTATAAGTGAACCCAAGTTACACATCTAAAATTTTCATGTACAAAACTGGTTTTGTAAACTCTCTCTCTCAACAAAAAAAAAAAAAAAAAGAAGAAGTCAGTTTTGTTTGTTTGGATCTTGTTTGATAATTAGTTGAGTGTACATGGCAGCACTGAAAGATGCAAAACACCTGGCAATGCCATTAAAACAAATAAAAAAAGCAACAAACAACTTCAAAACACGTATTGGAAAAGGAGGATTTGGTTCGGTGTACAAAGGAGAACTCTTGATAAACGGAACGCATACCACGGTTGCCGTAAAAAGGTTAGATTCGACTGTCGGACAAGGTTCAAAGGAGTTTTTTGACTGAGATTCAGTTGCTCAACGGTCAAGAGCATCCGAACCTCGTCTCTCTTCTAGGTTATTGTGACGAGGGGAAAGAGAAGATGATTGTGTATGAATATGTACCTCGCGAAAGTTTGAATAGGTATATAACGCCTAGCGATACTTACTGTCTTACGTGGCTGGAAAGACTCAAAATATGCGTAGATGTGGCTCGTGGGTTACATCATCTCCATAATGTCGGACCAAATCAAGGCATAATACACCGAGATCTAAAAAGCAGCAATATTTTGCTGGATGACAACTTGGTTGCAAAAATTTCTGACCTTGGATTGTCCAGGTTAACTTTAACTGGTCTTAATAGAAGTGAGGTTGTTACGCGTGCGTGTGGTACACATGGCTATTGCGATCCAGAATACATGTATAGCGGCATTGTGACAAAAAAGTCGGACGTTTACTCTTTTGCTATGGTACTATTTGAACTTCTTTGTGGGAAGTTGTGTACCGTTAAAGAGGGTGATGGGGGGTTGACAGCCGAATATGTGAAAGACTACTACAAGAATGGTAAACTGGAGGAGATTGTTCATCCTAAGTTAAGGGAACAAATGAGCACATCTTCCATGTACAATGTTTCCAAAATCGCATATGAATGCTTGCAAGGTGATCGAGAACAACGACCTACTATGGATGTTGTAAAGAAAGAGCTTGAAGAAATGTTGAAAATTGAGGTAAGTGTGTATTCAGTATATTCATATATACATAATTCTTTAATTAATTTAAATAAATTGTTTGGAATGGGGATGATCAAGTTCTATATATATATACATGATCCCTTTATAAATACAAATGTTTACTATCCATCCCACATAGAGACTAACTTTTTTTTTTGGGTATTCAGTTGTCCCAATTAGCCACTGAGACAACTCCAGGAGACAAACACGCTGTAGATATTAAATCACATATATCAGGAAGAGTGTACCATGGTGTCTTAAAAGGTGGCCAAGCGGCAGCCATTAAACTCTTCAACTCAAGTGCACAACCAGACCAAGATTTTTTAGCACAGGTTTGACTCAACATCTTTATTAAGTTTTAGTGTCAATGAAAATCACCATAATATATATATATATATATATAGAAATGTTCTTTTGTAGATATCTTTACTATATTGATGTATTATTGTAGGTTTCTATGGTATCAAAACTTAAACATGATCATGTAGTTGAGATGCTAGGATATTGTGTAGATGGTGGTTTGAGATTACTTGCTTACGAGTATGCTTCAAATGGATCTCTTTGGGATATTCTTCATGGCAAGTTTTTTTTGCTTACTGATGATTTTCTCTTCGTTTTAAATTTTAAGCCGCTCGAAGCTTACTAGAAATGCAACAGGCCTGTTAAAGTCCATGGTAAAATGGTAGTAAACGCTTCACTCATTCACCTTGATGACTATATCACATAGTGATTAACGTTGGCCACTTCATTGGCATATCACACCTATATAAAGAGTTATATTTAATAAAGAAATACAGGAAAATTATTTTTATTTGCGCTGGTAATATCTGTAACGATTGAAAATAAAAGGTTTAAAATAAATAAGTTCATTAAGTCAAAAATATTTTTTTACCTTGAAGCTTGTCATTTTCGGTTTACATTAACTGTTATTAGAAGTGGTTTGTGGCGCTTCAAGGCAGACACATCGGTTATAAACAGTGGCGAAGCTTGAGAATTCGGACCGGAGGTCAGAAGTATATAACTAATATTAAAAAAACTGGGGGTCGAAACTGTATATACCATAAACAATCTATACGGATACTATATAATCGAAACTTCCGAGGGAAAATTCGGGGGATCGGGCTACCCTCCTGCCCCCTATATCCAGCGCCACTGGTTATAAACGAAAGTTATTTTAAATGAAAACTTAGACAAATTAAACAGTAAAAAAACACTAATAAATTTGCTACATATGCCACAATCCAAAAAAAAATTAAAAATGGTACTTTGTAATCGATCTCATATTGCATAAATGATGGTCGGTAACAAGTATTTGAATAACATATAAAACATATGTCAAATTATGTTTATAATACTTGCAATCTAGAAAGCTTGATTATGAAACAAAATAAAAGAACACATCGATTAAACCAAAACTATAACTTAAATCACCAAGTATACATCGAATTTGTATACTAAAAAAATAAAAATATAAACATACATGTACAATAAAAAAAGAAAAAGAAGAGTAAGGCTAGATCAGCCAAAACTTAAATATGCAGTTACCATGCTCACAAAATTACAAAAAGGTTCATGTAGGCATCCTTTGGTTGGAAGTGACTCCACCCACCACGGTTGTCAACATTGTAACCAACGACACTTGTTCAATTGCCACATCCGATCTAAGCTCAAAGTAACAAAACTTTGAAAGGTAGTATAACATCCTGGGTAAGATGATAAAATAGTCAATTACGAGGGTAAAATAGTCAATTATCTTAGATCTTAACTAATAAAAATAACAAAATCAGACACGTACATATGTACATACCTAAATGAGATTAGAAAAGCAAAAATATATTTATGGGTAATTCAAAATATCCCTTGGTTTAAAACGTTAGGCTCTGGTCCTAAGCTTTAGGTCTTTGTCGTTTTTTTATATTATTTGTTTGTTGCTTTCATTTTAATAGGTTTGGTTAGGGCTGTTCATGAGCCGAACCGAGCCGAGCCAGGCCAAGCTAGCGCTCGACTTGGATTTGAAACCGAGCTAAAAATCAAAGCTCGAGCTCGACTTGATTTTAAATCGAGCCGGTTTGGCTCGGCTTACTTTGGCTCTAATTTTAAAACGAAAAAGAAAAATGGCTTTCAAAATTTAGTAGTTTAAAACTATTCAATAGTTAAAAATAACACATTTAATATAAGTTCAACCTAATACATTACAAGTTAAAATCAAGTGCAAGCAAATACAAAGTAAATCTCAAATTTCAACGGAATACAATATAAGTTCACCTGCATACGAATTAACCCCTAAATATGCAATAGATATCTGATTGAACTCCTAAATACGGACATCTTTGAAATCAAACAAGTATTGAGTTTGATAACTTGAGTACTTTAACAATTATCATTATGCTATGGTTTATTTAAATAACTTGGTTAGTTGTAACTTCAATCCCAAGTACACAATCTCCATGCTACTATTACCAGATATCAAATACAGTATGTAACATGTTCCCCATCTTTTTTAAGATTTTTATAGTATATTATATGTATAAAAAAATATATATTAAAAATTAAAGTTATCCGAGTCAAATCGAGCCAACTTGGCTCGTTACGATCTGAGCCGAGCTAGGCTCACTTTCTAACCGATCCGAGCTGGTTCGGCTCAGTTTCAAACCGAGCAAAATCGAGCGAGCTTTTTCGAGCTAAATCCGAGCGAGCTCCGAGCCACGAGCTTTTTGGACAGCCCTAGGTTTGGTAGTTGTTTTGTTGAACTTTTCATGCTAAACATTACTTGTTGCCTATAAGAGGCTTTCTAGTTAATGAATAAAGATAATCCGATTTCATTCAAGTATTCTTCTAAGCTATTGTTTGAGACAACAAAGTGGTATCAGAGTTGTAGGGTCTGTGATTAAACTTGAATTCATGACGTTTTCTTGTATTCGTCTTATAGTTATTTTTTTAATCATGGCAACTAGTGCATCTGGAATACCGACAACTCTTCTGCCAATATTTAAGGGTGAAGGCGAAGGCTACGACAGTTCTAGACGATACGTATGATGACCATTCTGTTGGAAATTGTCATACTAGTTTTAATTTTATAAATAAAATTTCATAAATATTAATATTAATATCATATATTAATTGAGAGGAAGCAAACACACAAACCGATAAATTTCCACCATAGAATCCCATTGTAAAACATATGTAACTAATTAAATCACACCACAGGATGTGTAATATTGTACCTCAACGAAACAACAATTTGTTGCACGATGAATTGACAAACGGTTTCACTAGAAAACCTAACACAAATACTCCCAAATTCTTGAATCACCACTTGCACGTAACACGAGACAAGATGGGGAGGTGTGGTGGTGGTCGATGACCATAAGGGGCAACACCTTGGTCACGCACGCAAGAGTGAGAGAGAGAGAGAGAGAGAGAGAGAGAGAGAGGTGGCTAGGGTTTGTGATATTCTGAGTAGGCTTTGATTTCTCAAAGTTAATGTGATTAAATAGTTAAACTATTTACACATTACACCCTAATGTTTAATCTTCTCTCACAAGAATATATTGTATTTTATTAACCTTTAATAAAACATACATTATTACTATTCTCTAATAATAATAATAATAATTCTTTATCTATTTATTATTCTCTAATAATAAAACCACATATCGTTTTATAAATATATATTTAACAATATATATTTATTACTTGTTTATCCTCCAAAGCATAACTCTTTAGATCGTATCGAGATAGCAATGTTAAATGATGAGTATCAGACATACTTTTCCAACACATTCTAGTGACACAAGACCTCTAGGATTTTGTGGGATCGGGCTTTAATGAAATGGATGGTGATCATGGGCGCCCATGGGATTACAAAAAGAAAGACGCCAAGGCTCTCTCTTTGATACAGTCGGTTGTCCGTGAAGAATCTTTTTCTCGTATTGCAGGTACAACCATGTCCAAACAAGTGTGGACACTTTTGCTAAACGAGCAAAAAGTAAATTCATAGGTTCAAATGTTCAAGCTTCACGGTCTTAGATGAGACTTTGAGACCAATGTTTTTATAACCAGACCGGACCCCCCACCAGGTCACCGGTTCGAGCTGTCCAACGAAAACACTGTGTCAGACTGCATAGCCGGCTCAACCCTTGACATGGACCAATCTCTTTTTTACCCGGTCCAACCACCGGTCCGGCAAAAAATTTAAAATTCCATGTCCGACCCCATTTTTACCCGGTCGAACCACCGGCTCGTCGATCCGACCACTAGGTCACTGCATAGCAGGCTCAACTCTTGACCCGGACCGGTCCAACCACCAGTTCCTAGTATAACCGTTTCGATCGGTCGGTCTGGTCCGATTTTGAAAACATTGTTTTAGACTATTTAGATGAAAGATGGAGAGCCAGTAGCTAACCGTGGTGTCCTTGTTTGACTTCCACTTTAGAATTTTTGAGTCTTAGTGATTTCTTGGGTCAAGGGTTATTTGTGATGAGTTGGGTGATAAATGTCTGCCAATTATTTCCCTGAACTTATAACTAGCACGATTTGTGAGGTATTTCAGTTGATTCACCAAACCTCTTTTCTGTACTTAGCAAACAACTCTTCATCATCTTCATTCATCTCCTTCTGCCTTTTAGTTTGTTTCATAACAACTATGGAAAGGTCAGATGTTGAAATCAAACTTTCAAGTGTTAGAGTCTATTGAGGGGTTCATCATTTGGGTCTTTTTCTCTGAGCTTTTCAACTTTCTTAGAGGTTTCTACCAGTCTAGATTCTGACCATCTAGTAACAGATATCACTGGCCCATAGTCAGTAGCAACCAATTCTTCTCTCATTCCTTTAATTTCAAAGCCCTTGTGGATCCTTTTGTTTACCTTTCTTCCAATCAAGTGGAGTTGGCTTATGCTCAGGGTCTTCGAGCAGTTCTTGGATTATGTCAATCTCAGCCTTGAGAGCTTGTGAGGTCCACCCAACAAACTGATTTCTGATGGCCTTGGAAGGTTTGTCTGCATGATATGGTCAAGATAAGCTTCCCTCAATTCCCTTTCCAGTTGACCACTGACAGGTTATTCTGACATGGACTTGCTCAGCTCCTTAGCAAAGTCTTCAACCTTTCTGACTTTGCTATGTTCTGCTGACAAGATGCTCTGAGTTGTCCTGTCATCCTTGCCTATACATGTCTTCTTTGCAATTAATTCTGCTTATTAAGCATTCATCTGCAGGTACTCATCTACATTCTTAGGCTTTTCAAAATTTGGAAGAGATGGGAAGGATAGTGATAATAGATCCTCAATGGTGTGAAAAGAGTCTATTTCACCTTGTATTGCAACAAGTTCTGGAGGATACTAAGCACCCAGTGGTATGATGGTAGGATGTGATGGAGGTGTATGTTTGGTGGTAGTGGTAGATGGATGTGGTGAAAAGGTAGAAGTGTGTGGTGAGAAGGATAAAAATGGAACAACTAGAATGGGAGCAAATGATGGTGGTGGTGTAGGTCGGGTCTCCTCTTCATCATCCTGCACAATGAAAGTTTTTCTCTTTCTTTTCTATATGACAATTGGAGATTGTGATTGTGTTGACATTCTGGTGGGTGTTTGTGGTGGTTGTGAAGTGATTAGGCAGGTTATTAGAGCAGATGTTGAGGTAACATTTGTTTGCACATTTCTAGTGCCAACGTATGTGGTTGGAGTTGGTGGTGGTTGTGGTAAGGGTAAAGAATGTGGAATGATAGTTGTAGTGGTAGTTGTTGTTGTGTCAATGGTTTCAGTAGTTGGGGCAATGGATACAGTAGATGATAGGCCAGCAGTGGTTTTATGATAGGTAAATGGCTACCGAACATGTTTTGCAAGCATTTTTCTTCTCTTCGAAGTACCTATATCTTCCTTCTCACTGTGCTTAGATTTTCTTTCTTCTCTATGCGGGGAGGCTTTTGCTTCCATTGTATCCTGCCTTTTCTCCTTTTTCAAGGCTATCTGTTTAGCAAGCTGGTTGGGGGTTTCATCAACCCTCCATCTGTTAAAGATCTAAAACGATAAAACTAAATTTACTCAAAATCAAATAAAATCAACTTACATAATTACAAAATAAAGTAAATTTTTAACCTGATTTGACAAAAAAAACTTAATCAAATAAAAAAATGGTTTTATTTATATAAGTAAGCTTAAAACGAATGTTATGAAATTGAGTATATTATTTAATGTGATATTATTAAAAGGTCGAAATTAAATAATAGTTAATTTTTAAAAATTAAATTACATTTTACCCATCTAAAATGCATTATATGTTAGTATAATTTTAATACCCTAAGTTGTTATTACATACATTTGTTAGTTATTTTTCAAAAATAAAAGCAAGATTCAAACTTATTTAAGGTTATAAAGAAAATGTGAAAATAAAATAGAAAGGAAATTTTGGTAGTTTACTTCTACACAAATGACCAGTATTAACATTTTGACCCTATTTTCCAGAATAAACAGCTGAAAACCACTAACTTAATTTTTTTTAATAGTGTAGGGAGCAATCTTATTAATAACCAAAACCACTAAATTAATAATAAAGATATTCTTAACCCACCAAAGAGAAAATGCCATATAAGTTATGTCAGCCATACACTAGCCACCACAAAAGTACTTTAAAAGTATTAAAGGTCTATAGACACGTAATTAAGATTTAACTAAATTGTGTATTGTTGGCAATTTGTGGACCCTTAGTACTTCTCTAGAATTAAAATTCAACCCGCTGAACTTATGCAGTGTTTTTCTAGTTGGTTCGTTATGGAGATTCTAATTATTTATTGTTAATGTCTATTTCGGTAAACTGTGGCTTGAAAACATCTTAAGATCAAACCGTTCTTTGCTTAATTCAAAGGTTTGATAGTTTGTTGGTTGATACAGGACCTAAGGGTTCTAACCTTATAGATATACAACAACCTAATCCAGTTCTTTCATGGGACCAAAGAGTAAACATTGCCATTGGGGTTGCAAAAGGGCTTAAATACTTGCACGAAGAAGCTAATATCATCCATGGTGATATAAAGTCTAGTAATATTCTACTTTTTGATGGCTATATAGCTAAGATCACGAATTTTGATTTATCAAAACAAATCACAAGCATGTCTCATTCCCGCGACTTTGGGTTATCATCCACCTGCGTAAGCAAGCTCTCTTTCAAATCTATTAGTCAACTTGTTATTTTTATAACTACTAAATTTGACCTTCATATATATCGGATATTACAGCTTTACAGGACAACAAAATTCAAAGAGAGATGTTTCTAGTTTCGCAGTTGTTCTGTTGGAACTCTTGACTGGCGAAAGCCATTTGACCGCACACTGCCAGATGGTCAACAAAGTTTAGTCACTTGGGTATGTTACTCATATATATATATATAGGGTTAGGATAATTTGGAAACCCATCCTTATTCGGTAAACTCTGGAAACTCTGACTTCCCAATATTTTTTTTTTTGAAAAAAATAGGGCAAGTAATATACATGATTTTAAGAATTTTGGGCCAAAAATTAAAAAAGCGCCGAGTAATTTTTTTTTTAAAATAAATAAAATTTTTACTAACACATGTTAAGCGCTAATAATAGGTGTTAACCATGTGTTAACTATATGTAAACAGTAGACGTTTTCTATTTTTTTTAAAAAAAATCGTTCGGCGCTTTTTCGATTTTTTTGGCTCAAAATGCTTAAAAAATGTATATTATATACCCTAAAATTTCGTAAAAAAAAAGTCGGGAAGTTAGAGTTTCCAGAGTTGACCATATAACAAGGGTTTTCTCTATATACTTCCACTATATATATATATATATATATATATATATATATATATATATATATAGGAGATGGTTCAATAGAAAACTCATTTTATGCGAGAAACTCGAGAACTTTATATTACATATGTGCAATATATCATATATTGCATATGTGTAGTATTTATTGCACATGTGTAATATATCATATGTTTAACAGGTGAAATATATATTACACTTATGCAATGTATCATATGTTGCGTACATGTAATATATATTGCACATGTGTAACATATGATATATCACATATGTGCAATATATGATATATTAAGTATATTGCATATGTGTAATATACAACATATGATATATTACATATGTGTAACATAGATATCTCGAGTTCTCTCCTTAAAAATGAGTTTTCTATTGAACCTTCCCTATATATATTTCTCCCTTTTTAATTAATACAGTCATTTGTGTACATCAAAATGGTGCCAGGCAACACCAAAGCTCAGTGAAGATAAGGTCCAGGAATGTGTTGACACTAGATTGAACAAAGAATACTCACACAAGGCAGTTGCTAAGGTGTAGCATCCACAATTTTGATTTTCTAGGTAGTTGTATCGAAACTAACAGAAATACTGGTATATATACTTTCAGATGGCAGAAGTTGTGGCCCTGTGTGTACGAGACGATTTTGCCTCCCGTTTTGAACATGAATTTTGTGGTTCAAGAATTGCTATCACTTTAAATCCCATCCTCCTACTCTTACGATTGCACCTTCCAGTCCCGCTCGACCTGCCAATCCTGCCTCACTTGCCCATCCTTCTAAAGAAAGGTCACATTGTAGCTCATTTATGTGTGTTGGAGATCACCAAATTAATAGATATATCCATATCAACATGTGTGTGTGTATGAAATCAACTTTTAAATTTGTGAAAATCTTATCATGAAAGCAATTTATATAACAAAGTTCGACTCACTTAAAGTTAATTACATGTATACATGCTAAGTGTATCATGTTGTTTTTGTTAATTTTATTGCATTTCTTCCCGACCGGACATGAGTTTTGTATTTCAAGCACTGCTACTTTTGAATCCTCATCCTCCTAGTTATCCTATTGTACTTGCAATTCCCGCTCCACCTACCAGTCCTCCTCACATTTGCCATTCTTCTAAATAAGAGTCACATTGGAGGTCATTTATGTTGTTGGAGAACACCAAATTATAGAAAAAATATATCCATATCATCGTATGTGTGAAATTAACTTAGACGTATGTGAAAATCTTATTTTGAAAGTAATATATATATAATAAAAATTTAGACCCCTTTAAAGTTAAATACACATATGTGTGCGAAGTTTTACTGTTGTTTTTGTTATTTTTTATTAAAATAAACTTAAGTTTTATATATTGAGGTGAGAAATGAAAGTTTTATTTTAGAAGGGTCTTATGTTTTGTGTAAGTTTAAACACCAAAGTAATGTCATTTCGATTTAGTGGACACGCCGGTTCATCCAAATTGTTACCTTGTATTTATACTCATATAACATCTAGATTGACTATATACTAATGTTTGTGCGTTAAACTTCTCTACATAACTATAATCTCTCAAATACCAAATCAGTTAGTTTCTTATTATCCTACATTTAGTACTAGAGTCGAAGGTTCATAATATTAAATCTTTATTTTTTAATAACCAATACAGATCTCAAAGTCACATTCAAATTTGGTTCGATCAGAATCAAACAGCCAGAAAGAAATCACTAGAGAACTGTAACATCTAATGACATCTGATATTCAAATTCAATCCTAGAAAGAAAAAAAAAATAGAAGGCCATAAACACTTATTTAAAGAAAAAAGAAAATCAATGGATTTGCAACATGCAAAGAAGAAATTAAAAAGAAAGAAATCTATAATCATACAACTTTTTTCATGGTTTAAGACACTTGAATAACCGCCAACACTTCAAGCTATACGAGTGTGTTTTCAATCAATCATCTCTAAGGATATGTTGTTGATAAAAATGTATTTCATCATGT
>JAUTDX010005292.1:0-21657 GCA_030844895.1 Ambrosia x helenae | reverse complement strand
AAAAGCCAAACGCATTATAGCCCAGCGGCATTTTGGTGGTGAATAAGATTTAGAGACCATAAGGTCCCTAGGTTCGAATCTCACATAGGGGGTTTTCTCATGATTATTAGTTTCCTCCTGAATTGGTGACTTGGTGGTGGAATATGATCGCGTGGTAACATTAGTGGCACGATAATACTCCAGTGTTCCGTGAGTGATTCCAATTTGTTAGCCGTTCAAAAAAAAATAAGATTGATAAAAAATATTTGAAGTGTGTTGCGAGTTGTGTGTCTTTTAATTATTTTTATGATGGTAATTTATGATCATCATGACGTTTTTACCAAACTTTTTTTCATGGTTTTACACCCCTCGCTATGTGAGGTGTTAATGCTAATTTATTTATAAAGACTAGTGGGCTGGCCCGCGCAATGCGGCGGGATTTTGTACGTGTATGGTATCTCACGGATTATTGTTATAGGCATTGGCCTAGAATTAATATGAGCAAAAGTGAATGCACCAATATGCTATAAAATGGTAGGTGGAATCAAGAAAATGCAACCTGTAATCTGTGTTATTACAAAGTCATTACAAATTGCAATATAGGAGTATGACACAACCTGACCCTCAAGTCAACCTATATAATTTTACCCTATCAAAAAGTCAGTTGTAACTTGTAAGTTAATTTAAAATATACGAGGGAAAGTAGGATAGCATGTCCATTTTCTGTTGATTATCACCTCTATTGGGTTAGTGTGGTCGCCTGATCTAATTGTGAACTTTTTTTACCGGATAATGTAGGCTGCCTGTTAGAAAGTTCAAGAAACAGTTAGCATAATACCAAAAGTGAAATAAAAAAAAATATATAATACATAACTACATACCCTATGATAGTTTCATAATATGTTCTTTCCTTTCTCTTTTTCAATCTTCTGTATCATCTCTTCACACAAATCATAGTACAATAGCAGTAGTGATGTGTACCTTGAGCAATGTTTATCATGGAAATGTAAAGTTATCTTAAATGCTTTTAAGTTAATTTCATATTATTGTTTTGGTTATTTTGATATGCAGTGAACATTTAATTTATCATTAGTTGCCAAATTTGAATTTGAGAAAATGTTCGTTCAATTGGTTGAAGCATAATAAAATACCTTTAAATCCTTATGAACAAAAGCCAGCCGATTACAAATGATACGTAGTAAACGGGCCACAAGTTGCGCCGCTACCCCTTTTTGTATTGCAAAACCTACTCTATTGAAAATAAAACATTGGCCCTTAGCAGCTGAAGAATTACTTTGCACAACTTTCTCCACGCGTTCAAGAAGCTTGATTGCTTGCGGGCCAGCGCTCCAAATGTATCAAAGGCGAAGGGAACAAACACATGTTGGTTCTCTAGACAAGCCGCTTCATGTTTATCCACTTTTTTGCTCTCGGCTTTCAAAACTGCCTGCCCAGCCACAAACCCCAAATCCCGGAGTCCCACCAATGGGGATACCCCGTAAGGTCAACGCACGCATGCTTGCCTTGCGCCCATCCGAACACAAGAACGTCCGCTGGCCTCAAGTGGACCGCCCGTCAAGTGGGTCCGTCAAGAAATTCACGGGAGCCTCTTTTTTGGCTGAAATCCCTGCCCTTCGTAACACATCCCATAGAACATCTCTAACCAGGTCATGTCTGTATTTAAAGCCTGGCAACTCCTTACAATGTAGGGCGTGTTCACCAAACTTGTCCAAGCGTGTTTTTTTTACAGATCGGACACGGTTCGTCGACGGGAACATGGGAATCATCAGTCGATATTTGAGGACCGCCCGATATTCGATAGCCGACATATGTTGCCCGAGTCCGTCAATTGGGAGTGTAGTGAGGAAATCTTGAGCATGGGCCTCTTTGAGGCATTCAAAACACCGCTTTCTGGCGCGAAGACATGTTAAACTCCTCCTCCATAGTCTGCAGAGCTTTACAGTTAAACGCACTCGCCAGATTTTTTGAGGCTTTTTTGGGGCGGTGTCTTTATCCGTAAAGCCGCCCACATCTACATTGGGGAGAGAGCTGCGAATGTTGTCCAGTGCGAGCTTATAATCATCGTCCATCCCAACCACCCCGCTGTTCCTTAGTATGTGTTCCTGTAGCTTCCAGGACTGCGCCCTAGAAGCCACATACGCATAAGCGGACACATCTTCCCCGAGCACAGGCCCAAGCCCCCCGAGCTGATCGGTAAGGACGCCAATCGCCATTGAAGATCCCCAAAAAATGCGCCCCCCACAAACAACGATATCCTCAACAGCACCTCGGAGACCTTTGTCAAAAATGGATACTGCCTCCCCAACAAAGGTCGGTTGGCACGTTCGAAGCCCAAACAACAGTTTGGCCACACCCATACATGAGCGAAGCAATAAGAGCTCACTTTGGGGGTCCCGTAACTTCTGCAAAACGCCCATCAAGCCAACCGCGCGCTGAGCCCTCTTGACTGCCATTGAGCTAATGTAATCCCCATCACGACTAACAGCCCCCCCTAGAAGCTTTACCCCTGTCTGTGGTCTTCCGATCTCCTCAGGAAAAATACCAGGCTTCGCTTTCATACCATTGCATGTTGGCCAAAAGATCTCCGACTTCTTAATATTAAGCATAAGCCCAAACTGGGGACCTTCTGCTCGAATGATGTCTAGGGCTTTAGCTACTTCTTCGGCCCTGCCTATATCGTGCCGTCATCCAAATACCACGCATGAAAGGGTAAGGAACAGTGTTCTTCCACCTGTAGCACCAGCGGATGCAAGACAAGGGCAAAAAGAAGTGGTCCTAAAGGATCCCCTTGCTGGACCCCTGTGTAGGCCCCGATACAAGTATCTCCTACATATAGCCTGGCAGGTTGGACGTATAAGAACTGAACCCATTGGTAGATAGATGGGCAGCGGATGCTGACTTCGCGCAGAAGGATTGTCCGGTCAACCATGTTGAAAGCGTTCGAAAAATCCACAGTGAGCATGGCCAATGATCCGTCGTCACGGAACGCATTCAAGAATCTATTCGCACTGTGGAGAATAGCCTCTGCGCCATTAGGGACCCCAACCCCATATTGAAAGTCCCCCAAGTAAGCCGACATCTCCTTCCCAATTTTACGCATTGCAACTTTAGAAACCAACCTCCGCCAGATGCCCCGACAGCAATGGGCCGGATTCCGTTATCGGGCTTTAATAAGGGGGTTAGGGGGGCAGAGGCAATGAATTCCGCCAGAATTGTCGGGCACAGCCCTCGCAGCCAGATGTTAACCACCTCAGTGATGGCCACAAGAAGAGCAGATGGCGGAGAGGACCCCTGTCCGCACAATGCGTCCAAAATATGTTGTGCTCTCAAGCCATCCCTCCCACAAGAAGTTCCTTTGGGGAAGGAGCGGATATTCTCCAACACACATTCAGTGTTAACCTGAAGAGCATCTTTATTGGGCAAGACATGAGGCAAGAGGGGGGATCCCTAACCGGATGCTTATCAACCAAGGCTTTTAAGGTGGACTCCCCAAATGGTGCAACTCCAGAAGAGCACAAAACCTTAACCGCGGCTGTGAAGTGACCATCGGCAACCTTCCTCAGACATTGTTTAATATTAGCCCCATTCTCCGATTCATTTTGGCTGACTGGCCCTCTAGATGACTCTTCATTCGATTGGGGAAAGGAGGGGGAGAACAAGCTCCTCCATGCCCTCGCCATCTTTCCAAATTGCTAAGGAGCGCATGATGCTACTGCATTGCAAGGATTTCCGATTCCCAGACCTCCGTTCCTGCCTGGAAGACGGTCGGATAGTGCGTAACGTGCAACGAGGCAGCAACAACAACCTGATCCAGGCCTCAACCGACCCAGGGGAAGCCACCACCTTACCCAAAGTATTTGATAAGGCTTGCGCAAAGGCTAATCGACAAGACGAGGGGATGCTCTTAACTGTAGTAATCGGCATAGCAAAAAGTCTTTCCAGAAGACTGATATCTACAACCATCGTCCTACCAATATCCGGTTCGGTAGCGGGTTCGACTATTGGCTGGCTGGGCTTAGGGATCCCTATGATAAATTCACCCTTACCATCAGCATTTCGCAAGAATTTGGCGACACCATCTTCATGATGACACCCCCTACTGAGAGCATGCAGGACCATGCATTGACCACATAACCACTGATTAATATTCTGCAAGGCGTCCACAACTTCCCCAAATAGGCTCAAATCCCCGGAAATGGCATTCCGCAAGGTTTTTTTACCATCATCCCACCCAAAATGGTCCCGTTTAAGGTGAGCAAGCAGCCGGGAGCTACTTGATATACCAAATTTACAAGAATGAAAAAATTTAAGGGCAAGCTTGTCCTGCATCAGAAACGCAGGGTACACCCATTTCAACAGAACGTCGCCGCCCTCTAACAGATGGCGACATAACTACCACAACCCGACTCGAGGTGAGTGGGCAAACGCTATCACCCAAAGATCACACCAGGGCAACTAAAAGTTGCCGTTGCCTACTCCCCGTATAAACGCGAAGCACCTAAACCATGGCGGAGGTCTCCAACTTTATCAATACCCGAATAAACTAAATATTATTATTATAAGACAATCCCACTCTTTATAAGACAATCCCAAGTGGGTCAATATAAACACTAATTTATAAGACAATCCCACTCTTTCAGGTACTTTTGGTATTGCAAGATTTAAGTACCCATATTAGAATCACTCTTATCATTCCCATTTTTGTGTGATGATGATTATGATAAACCAAAAACTGATGCAGCTCTTTACTCGACTTTGACCGTTGACTTTCGTTGCTTTGACTTGTTTTTTTGAACCAGTATCTTGTAAGTCGATTACTGACCATTCATCTTTTGGGTTCTTTTGTTGGACTTCAACAACAATTTGGGTTCAATTTTGGTTCCTTGAGTTGCTAGTCTTTGCAAAAGTCAAGTCGTTGATGTGTGAGGGCAAAAAAGTAGGATCAAAATCAATAGATGATATCAATCTAAAGCAAAACAAACTTGGTGTTTTTTGATAGCATACACCCCAACTTCAATCCAAGATCTATTATTGAACAAATTTAAATTGAACACCGCCATAACAACCGGGAAAACCCACAACTCCACAAGATTAACCCATTAACATCATTTGTCGGAAAGGTACAAGAGTCAAAACATAATGAACTAAGGTTATCGGGTCTTACCTTGATGTTGCGGAATAGTGGTTGGAAGTGGGTAGCCGGAATAGCGGATGGAACCCTGGAACCTCTTCATCGTCGCCGTCTATTCTGACCGTCTGCGTCCCCAATGCGTGGTTTTGCCACCAAGCACCACTCTCATCTCTATAGGTCGTAAACAATGTCTGATTAGGACCTGATTCATAACCAAATAATCATACATCATCCACAATAACTTAATAAATATCGCTAGATCTACTACAACACGCTCAACGACATCATCAACCTTGTCAGTTACGCTGACCTGGTCCTGGTAATCTCCGAGTGGCTCAAAGCTATTATTACATCTACTTGCAGTCTGATCCTTAATGCTCAACACCAAAGCTTGATATGATTCAACTTCCAATGAGCTGGAAGGTTTACCCCCTAAGCTAAAGTACTTGTGCAAACCAATACCTGAAAAATAGTAACTGTCCATAAGATATACATGATAAATAATCAAGATAAATTTATATTAAAATATTAATAACGAAAGTGAATAGTCATTGCCTGAATCTTGTTGTTTGCAAAAGGTTCCTCATCTAAAGATCTATCTTTGTCATTCAATCCTGCATGATGTAAACCAATACCGAATTGTAAAGTGTGTCTCAGATTCTAATCAGTGACCTGGAAAAGAATCATCTGTAGTGCTTCCTCTGGCATGGTTAAAAAACTGTACTGGAGGCATGGCTAAAAATTGTACTGTATGTTCATCTGAAGCTGCAAACTTTATGTTGCAAAAAGATTAAAATTATTATAAAGCAATGAACCAAATTGTTAATTTAGACGAACTGCATATCATGAAACCCAATTCCATACCTGTATGAGGTCTAATGCAGTATGCCGTGTTTGCCGTCGAGATGAAACAAAAATTAGAACTGGTTTTGTAGGTGAGTGTGTACATATGGCAACATAGGTGGGCTTATTCATGCTATTCATTCTTGGACAGTAGAATTTCCCAGGATACCCCTGTAAATTGAGGTGACAATATAAGAAGCCTGCGCTGCTCGTGGTAAGATACCCAGAATCGTGCATTTGAATACCTTATCAGACTACTGCATCCGGCGTGTCAACATACTTAGCGAATTTTCAAATTATTACCACTAACAAACATTTTAATAACATCACCAACCTAATGTACCCCAACCACTGTACACCCAACACTATGTTTTGTTTAAAACATGCATCTACTAATCAGATGCTTCTATGATTATCATGCCAACTACAGTAAAACCATAATAAAATGAGATGATACATTGATACCCTACAAAATTTTACAGCAAAAACCTACCAATAATGCGGCAAGTCAACAATTTTATACATATAACCCTATATATGTATGTGTGCGTATGCAATAAAGAAACCATACTTGAGATGCATTGAGCTCTGGAAGACCAGGTGCACCAAAACGACGTGGCAGTGCATTACGAACCATTTGCATCTATGCAACACGCTTCTTGTTAAGACCAATATCCCAGCGAATCGTGAGATTATCTTTACTTTGAGATTCTTTCATCACCAGTCAAGCAAAATATCAAACATTTCAAAAACCAATTTAATATAGTTGTCCCAAGAGAAAGAAATAAACGAAGTACAACTTACTTTATCATAGTCGGCTTCAAGCTTGATACGTGGGGCAAAAACATTTTGATACTACAATAAAAAAGAGAAGCAGACATACACCATTACTAATTGATCATCAACTCTAAATATGAATGCTTTGAATTGTTCTTTAAACATTATATCAGGAATCAACTCGAAGTCTAGAAAAATATATAACCTGATAAGCATCTTCATACTTTATGGCCACAGGCTGAGGCTCATCATCTACACCAGGCTTGTTAATTTGCTGAGCACGAATCTGTCGGGCCTGTAGATGTTCTATTTCAGACGAAACCTGCAAGAAACATACCCAATCAATTCTAAGTTCTAAACTTTGTATCTCCCTTATAAAACAATAACAACAAATAACATTATATAGCAACTTAACAAGCCACTGCAAGAAACACCTATCATCAATAAGTAGACACCACTGACTCAAATCCCAATTCCTATCCTTCAGCGAATTCAAATTAAGACAAGGCTCCCTACAAAAAAACCACCACGCTCTCCGTCTTCGCCGAAATAAACCCGAGAATAAACACATTCCTGCATCCACAATTATAACACTCGAGAATCTATTTATTAATTAAACTTCTTTGAGTTGTAAATTTCAGCACTAATTCACACATGTATTTTAATTAAACATTAATCTATAATCTATAATCTATAATCTATAATCTATAATACATTATAAAGGAGGAGTGATGGTTAACTTAGTAATTTTCATTTCTTTACAACTTAAGAAGCAACATGTACAATACATTTAAGCAACACATTTAAGGGCATTATAGGGATGTTGGTGACAATTAAGACACTTAGGGGGGTAATATAGACATTTCATTATCCTCCTCCTTTACAATATCAAAACAATTTTACTATACTACCCTTAGTTTCCTTCCATACCCCCGCAATGATGGTTGCCAAAGATAACGGTTCTTCAACTCAATGATTCATTAATCCCTCCATCCTTTCACCTTCTTGAAACAACAGCCACCATCAATGATATTCCAGTAACAGCCATGAATTAACTCTATTTCACCATCTATCTATCTATTTAATTTTTGGGTTTATTCGTTGATTGTGTCTGAAGTTATCTTAGATGAATTGATACCGCAACTACAAGATGTGTTTCATTTGATGAGTTTGTTCGTAGGGTGACGTTCACGGTGGTCGGCATCATAACAACACAATTGATGGGTGTGAATGATTAGAGTTTCATTTTGGTAAGCATCACTAATTTACTCTTTGCTGCATTATTATTTAAGAGTGTGTTCTGACATTTGGTTAATAGACAACCAACTTCACAAACTTTGTCCAAGCTATAGGTTTAATTTACTATGTTTGTAATTCTTTTACATCAGTATATAATATTCTATCAATAGCATTTAATCAGGTTTTACGACTTGGCTTTTGCTTACAGGATGTTATCTTCGCACCACCACTCGTGGATCTGGTCACCTACGACTTCTACCAACATAATATTTAGTGATAATATTAGATGAGGTAATGCCTATGATCCTACTGGTTTGATCATTTAATTCAAAAATTTTTTTATTTGTATGTGTTCCATTTTATTTTGATAAGAATGTGCCATTACTTGATTCGCATGTCGAAATCAGTTGAAAATAGCATAAGGTCCAATTTTCTTAGTCTTTTTAGGCATTTTGACATTTTCATTTTATGTTCATGGTGTGAGGTGAATTCAGAGTTATTGTGGGTCCCTTGATGAGGCAAATAGTCTTAACAAATTTTTACAACTGTAGCATTATACTCTCTGTACTTTCACAACTGCAACATGATGATTTTCTTATTCTGCGTGTATTAGTTTGTTGAAAAAACTGATAGAAATAAGAGTCAGGAATAGCAATGGTTGAGATGCTAGAATTATTATTGTAGCAGTAATGTCAAAATGGCTGTCATGTCACTTATTTTGATGATCATAGATGGCTAGGTTAGGTAACCGGTCAAAACAGGATATTAGTACGGTCAGGTCATAACTGATAAATATGGGCTAATCTTTGTACGGGTGGGAACTGGTAAAGATGCATTACACCTGATCAAAAGACACCAATAAAGAGTCTGTCCATGGTGGGTTCATATACAAGAACGGGTCACATGAATTTCATTCATGTTTAAATGTTTCTATGCTGTCAACTAGATGTGGTGGTTTTGGGCACAACTTACTTTTGAATGGGTCGTGTAACCACGAAAGTCGTTGCCTTTATTTCGGAAAAGTTTGTCGTAAAATTGTTGTCTTATTTTAGTCTCAATACTCCCACCATTGTCACTGTCATCATAACGGGCACTAATGATTTTTTTGTAATCTCTGCGATATGGAGAATGATAGCATCAACGGTCACGGCCGTAGGTTTTGACGCCGACTCTAGAGTTCAGCCATGAAATCGAACATCCGGCGGCAGCGGCCTAGATCTTCTTCTGATTCCTTCTCAGGTAAATGACTTAGTTTTAAAAGCAGATTTTAATCTTTTTTTGTTTATTTTATGTGGTGGTAGTGTTTATCTTGTCATTCTTAATTGTTGCAGTTGCACATGGAAGTTCTATCTTTGGTTCTTCACCGATAGAATATGTAAGTCTTTGCATTCATTTGTTGTAATAAAAAGATTTTTTTTTTCCCTTACAAATAAAGCTTACATGTTTCTTTAATACAGGGTCAAATTGAGCAATGGATTGATTTATCTTCATTTAAGCTCGATGTAAATATCAGGAGCTGGTTTTTACCAAGATTGGGATATACTAACTACATCAAACCTGTTAGTTACACTTTTAGATCTATCTGTCAATTTCATATATTGTCTATTATTCAAAAGTATTTATGCCGGTTACGTGCATAGTTAAAAAAATGGCCACGGCGCGCCCCTTGAGGCGAGGCAGCCAGAAAACGAGTTTGAGACGGCGCCTCATGGGGTTATTTTGTACGTGTGCCTCGTAGGCTGAGTCACTAAGAAAAATTGCAACTCATGGTGTTTAAATGTGTGTTTTTGATGTTTTAGACTGTGTCAATTTCAAACATTTTTAATTGCTACATCTCTCAGGTGCTACTGCTAGCTGTTGCCGGTGATTGACCAAGTTATCGTTGAGCACAGTCAAAACTGATTGCCAGTGGTAACTGATAGTCAATTCCTACCAGGATTTGTACATAGACTCTTGGTATGCCATCTAAAAATTAAGTTAAAATTACCGCTCTACCAATTCAGTTTCTGTTAATTTCTTCAAGTTAGTCAAGTAAATACTTAACCAAATGAATCTTGATCCGTTTTCTATCAAGGAAGGGCAATGTCAAAGCTTTTAAATTAATCTTCATAACTATAGTCGATCACATTGTTTCCAATTTGTAATTATATCAAAGTTTTTTTTTTATTAATTATGTAGTATTAATTCTAAAAAATATGGCTTGTTTGTATGTGGGTTCATTTTGCAGCTCAACTGGGCGCAAAGTTGAGGACCCTGGAGGCGATTCGTCTAACAATTATTAGCAATCTTCTTGAATATCACCCGGTATTATACTAATTTCCTTTTCGTGCTTAATCACTGCCGCGCCTTTAAATATTTATTAATTATTAATTTAAAATTTATGAAATTAATGATCCAGGAATCAAGTGCGCAGTTAGCAATGGGGGAAGCTTTTGGTATCGAGGCACCAAAACATAAGGTAGTAAATCTTGATGTCCTTAAATCAAGGCGTTTGATCTTAAAGAGTCAAATCAGTTGCTTGTGAGTTCAGATTTTATAGAAACATTTGGTAATTTACATTAGTCTCTATGAACAAATGACAACTGGTAAAGTAATACAACTTGATGTGGACATTGCAACCCGCATACATGTATATGATGATGGGCCTAACCGAAGGTACTTAATTATCATGAGTGTCAGCTTCCGTCAGATTAATTTGGAAATATGAAATTAATCATGGCTTAAATTATGCAGTTTACTGTCGGTGGAAACAACAGATCGCCCTGGATTACTGGTAGATCTTGTAAAGATATTTACTCATATATATGGTGCATTAGAATCAGGAGAGTTTGACACTGAGGTAATGAACTAATAATATCTGTTATATAAAGTATATAAATTAGTAATCTGGAAATCCATAGGCTACAGACCCATAAGTCTGACCCATTTACTTAAATATGGGTTGATTTGGGTCAAAAAAATATTTCAGTGGGTCAAACAACATTTTCTTAAAACTTAGCTAAAACCAGAAGGCTTATTGCATCTTTACTCAAATATATATTCTAGATAATAATGGAGTTTTCTCACCCATAAAAATCTACAAGTTTTTAGATTTTTTCTATTTTGGGTGATGGGGAAGTTATTTTCAGCACGACACGCATATCCAAAACAGAAAAAATTGCAACTGGTCATCTTAAACAGGAAAATTGTTTAAAGTTAGTTGCATGGAAAAAATAATATAAGGTTGAGTAAATTAATACCTTTTCAAGGAATCAGCCCAAAAGTAAAAGGTCAAAATGGGTCAGCCAGCTCAAACACTGGACAAAATGTATTCAAATGCTTAATTAATACAATAATTACTATGGAGTTAAAAAATGGGCAAAAAAGTGTTGACGATTGGGCGGCTTAAGTCTTAACCCTTTTGGACCCATATAAAAAATAACCCATTTAACCCATTAACGTACCCTCCTGACCCGTATATTTTACCGCCTTTCTGTATAGCTAGAATCTTGAACTAAGATTTAATTTATTAACTATGATGATTATGTGTTGTGGGCTTGTTAGCTAAGGCCAAATTTCATATTAATTACAAGGGTAAATCTCTTATTGAGCCGCTTCAACAGGTGAAACATCCTTAAATCATTCTAGAATCTTGAACTATTCTTCATGAAGTTTTTGTAAAATTTTTATGGTTATTTTTTTAGGTTTTGGCTAATAGTTTACGGTACTTTCTAAGGCAGCTAACAACAGAAGATTTGAGTTTCTAAAGGTTCTTGAATTCTGTATCAGAAGCTGAATATGCAACCTAACCTACTGGAGCATGTGGTGCGATAATGTTTTCTTGTAGTAGTATCAACATTATTTCCTAATGTTTTCATTTGGGTAATGGGTCAAAATGGTTCTGGGACCAAATGAGTATTTCGAAATATGTTTCAACATAGTTTGAAGGCTCAAGGTGAAAGGCGCACAAAAAAGCGCACACCCGAGATAATCAAGGTGAGTGTTTGGTCCAGTTGAGTTTTGGCTGTTTTAGACTTTTTAAAATTGTTTTTGGCTTGTTTAGACTCACTTTCTCTTGTTCAGATCGTTTGAAAGTAGTTTTGGCCGGTTCAAGGTGATTTTTCCGTATTTTTGTTTTTTGGTTCAGGCGCTTTTGCGCCTTTCTTTACTTAAGGTGGATTTGCCTCGCCTCGCGCCCTCGCCTAGGCACACGCCTTTGGTGCCTTTGATTACTTAGGATGAAATGGACCGGTTCAATTTTTTTTTGTCAACTTTTACAAACGTTTACGGTTAATCTAATTGTTTGCAGGAACACATGGGAAGTTTTATGCATTGACTTTTTAAGTTAGTATAGGTGACTTTGACCAATTCAATGTGCTTGACCCATTTGTTTTCTAACATTCTTTTATTTGACCCACTAAACTAAAACATAACCTAAATACGTTGATAAATAATCCAATATGTTGATAACAATGTAGTTGTCCGTATGTGATTTATGTGTAGATTTAATTCATCGTTGACTTTTAACTTTCAAGTGTCATCTTTGCTTTTGACTTCTGGTTGCTTACTAGCTGTGAATATGAAGTATCGTATTCAACATAATGTCAAATGAGTTTACAAAAAGCCAAAAATATACCAGAGTTAGGGTAAACAAATAGACCAAAAGATCTTATAACATGCCTTATAATTTGTGATATAAGGTATCTATTCTATCTAAAGTTAAAGTTAAAAAAAAGTGGGGAAAGGTAGGGTAAACAAATAGAATAAAGTTCAAAATTTTGATTTGTGCAAACATAAAATACGACTAAAGCTATATTTAATTCATTTTCACCATTGAAATTTTTTGAATATTTTGTAGTGGGTTTAATTTGATTAACACAGATCAAGTGGGACTCATGTAACCACGTCCATTTGGTGTATGTTATTATTAATATTACTAAACTGCATAACATTTTCAGTCTAATGCGTTTTCATTTTTGGAAGATATCGTAGTGGGTCCCATTTGCCTCTTACTTACTTCACGTCCTTAAACGAATCACCCACAAACGTTGTAGACACACCACAAACCTCAACAATAACCATGAAGCGATAAAATAGACGCACCCGCCGCAACGCGCGGGCATTCCCACTAGTTATAATATAATACACAAGATGCCCACGTTTATTTGAAGGAAAACGATGAAAATTCAACTCAAATAAATTGAACCCCACCAGAAAATTGAACTTAAAGAAGCATCTTATCAGAATTAGCAAATGAAATTAAGAAGAGAAAATTGGCATACCTGAACCAGTATCGTGTAAGGCTGTTTAAGTGAAATGAAGGGTCGTGTAGGGTTTGCGGAGGGCAAGAGAGAAGCTTCGATTATTTTATCAGGCTTCAAGTAGATAAAGAGATGCATATGAAGTGAAATTTATGTAAGCATTGAATATAATTGATTGGCCCCAAGGCGTGTAACTGTCTATTATTCATATAGCATTGAAGAAATTGAGAGGGCGATATGCATGACATAAGGGTAAGATTGTAATAGGTTTTCATATTGTGAGTGTGGGATCAAAGATGAAATTACATTGTTACCCTTCCAAGTGTCTTAATTGTCACAAATTTTCCATTAATACCCTTAGCAAATAAGCTTTTTTCTCTTATATTTATTGCTTTAAAAATTGTACCCATGTCAAAATTCCACTATGGTACATCACTCCTCCTTTATAATGTATTATAGATTATAGATTATAGATTATAGATTATAGATTATAGATTATAGATTATAGATTATGGTAACTTTATAATTTATGATGGTTTTTGTAACTATATAAAACAATCTTGTAAAAAGGATTTAACTAGCTCTTATTTATTCGTTTGGTTTATAACCGATGTTCAGGTTCTTTTAAGGCGTGGCGTGTACAATTGTAGATCACTTAGTAAAATAAATCGTGTTTTGATTACGTAATAAAAATAGTCACGTATGGATCGAGAACATTATTGGTAGGCTTAGGGGCCGTTTGGCAACTTTTAAACGTTAAGTGCTCACTCAGTAAGAGGTTTGATTATGGCAAAAAAACCTGAGCCCGACGGGTATACCCGAAACCCGAAGCATATGGGACGGGTATACCCGTTACCCGACGGTATGGGACGGGTATGGTATTAGGTGATACACGACCCGATTACCAAACTAAATACCCGTCTATCCGAAATATATACCCGAAATATATATATATATATATATATATATATATATATATATATATTATATATATATAAATATATAGGATTTGGATCATTTGAGAACCACCATTTAGGGAGAGAACCAAAGAACCAGTGTGAACAGGTGGCATTTTTGTAAATATGAAGGGTGTCTACAAAAACCCTCAATCAAAAAATAAAAAAATTATATAACTTAAAAAAAAATAAAAAAAGTAAAAACACCAAAATGGTTATTTAGTATTAGTATTTCGAAAAAAAATTAAGAAAATTAAAAAAAAAGAAAATGGCTAATGTGACGTCATATGACGTCATCCCTGATGCACATGTGCATTTCATTCTTAAAGCACAATTTTGAATACATTGTCAATTACCATAATGAAATGATTATTAAATGGACGCGATATGAGATATAAGGAGTGAAAAAATTTATTCAATGATTATCAAATGGATGCGAAGAGATATATAAAAATACACTCGAACTCGTCAATTGCGTAGTCATGCATATTATAACATAAATTGAAAAATAAGACAAATGTAGGACAACAAACATTAATAAACTTAAAACAACTCTATATAAGAACTATAAAATAAGAAACGTTTACTGCATGCACATGTGCATTTCACTAATATAGCTAGGTTTTTCGAGTGGTTTAGCTTCAGGGCTTAGGTTTTAGGTATGGTGGGAGGAGGTTAGATTTTTTGGGGGGATTGGGTGTGTGAGTTCAGATTTTTTGATGGTGAGGGGGTTTAATTTTAATTGTGCACATGTGCATATCTTAATTTCCTTATCATACAAATTTACATACACCAAAATAGTAATCACAAACATAATCAACCTATCAACCACCATATAAGACCATCCACAATATACATATGTGCATGCATCATCCTTCAAACAACAAACTTTTTTGTACCCGTCTGTTTTTATTATACAATTACATGTAGTTTCTACCAAACCATCAACACAATAAAACAACTGATAACATAAAAAAAATCCTTATTACAAACCATCTATGTTACCACTAACCACCTACCTACAAACTTCTAATCGGAGGTAACCTGCACCAATTCCCAACAATCAACCAAACATCAAACAAGAAGCCACAACCCGTAAACATATGCTCCACAGTTTCGTCAACCAACTCACAAAGAACGCGGGAAACATTGTTGAACTGAACATTCCTTCTCGATATAGCCTTTTTAGTTGGTAGCCACTCCATTTCAGCTCCCCATGAGAAGACTTTAACTTTTAGATGGACCCAAGATGACCAGCTCATGTGCAGTTTTCAGCTATCTGCTGCAGCCGAGTACAACTTGTTCCTGCAGTCTTTAAATGTGAATAAACCATCTGTTGTACCTTCCTATATCCAAGTATCTCGGCGCGAACTCAAGCGAATACTACTCAGCAGCAAAATCATCTGAATAAGTTAATTTGGACTTCTCAACCATTCCAATCTTTCTGCTGCATGTTTGTCCCATACTTCCTGCAGCGAACTTTTTTGTCAGGCAAAATCGCGAATAATAACGGCCATATGTCTTTGAGTAGTTGATCTCCACTCCATTAATCTAGCCAGAATCTGATATCGCTTCCATCACCCACGTTGCCTTTAATGAAAAGAGAAAGGCTTCTGTTTTGCAGGATTAAAGAATTAAGAAGTTTGACAATCGACCTCCAACATCCTGTCAAGGAATTATTAAACGGAACTAAGCCCCAATAATTCTTATTCCTATAACGCGTCTCAATTACTCTAGACCAGAACATATGCACGTGTGCGTTACAGTGAATGACCATAATGATATCACTATAAATGCACATGTGAATTAAAATTACTTTTATCATTAGCAACTACGTTATACACATGTGCATTAACATTCTTAATTCACATGCACATATCAAGAAATGGAACCACTTTAACATGCTTATGGTAAAACAGATAAATATAAAACAAACATACCTAAATTCAATCACTACACAGAACTGTCCAATTTCTGTACAAATCAGAAAACAAAGAGGTCAAAACAATCAACAAACATGGATACCATATCTCAAACATACCTAAATTCAATCAGAACATAGATCTGTCTAATTCCGTATTCAATTCAGAAAATAAAGGGATAAAAAACAATCAACAAACATGGAGACCATAACTCAACATACCTAAATTTAACCAAAACACAGAAATGTCCAGTAGTTCCTGGTTCGAATATGAAAACAAATGGATAAAAAACAATCAACAAACATGGAGACCATAACTTAAACATACCTAAATTCGATCATCACACAGATCTGTCCAGTTCTTGGTTCAAATCAGAAAACAAAGGGATAAAAAACAATCAACAAACATGGAGACCATAACTCCATCAACAACAATGGCCGAAGTACTGCCATTAGCATCCGTCTCTCAACAACCGTACGTCTCCGCACTCCTTTTCTTCACTCACGATCGCCTCCACAAGGAATCAAAGCTTATCCGTGTCGATGCCGACCTGATTCAAAGACAGATGCAATAAATGCACATGTGCATTATGGTAAAACAGATAAAAAAAATAACAAACATTCCTAAATTAAATGTTATGTAAAATTTGAGTCACTATGCATGTTACATAACAGATGCCTTCAACTCTTCAAGCAATCATGAACATCACTCACTAATTAACTAACAAAATAATGGTTTTGTAACCATTGATATCAACTTATTAACCTAACCCCTTGATTTGCAACATTTTTTTTAAATAGATTCAATATCAACTGCTTGAATCCAATATAATTTAGATGCAATTCAACGACAGAATGAGTTGAAGTTCAGGACATGATACTTGATCGATAGAAGCAAGATGCGATTGATCCGACAATGAGGTTTTGAGGTTTTTAGATCGGTTAATATTCCTTTCAATTCTAACTCCATTGTTGGATCTGCTTCTTTCGATTAAGTATTATTCAATCGATCGAGTATAGAAGATGATGAGCAAGAGTTCGTGATGTCACTGTAGTAGATGGTTATGGTTATGATCAGTGGAAGACGAGCGGTTATGGTGACGGGCGGTGGAGGTAGAGAGTACGGAAAGAAGAAGAAGAATAATAATAATATTTGAATATGCAGAATGAAGAATGAAGGGATGAGTTGGGGTTTTATATGGAGATTAAAATTTACAATAATGCCCCTTGTTCACATTGGTTCTCTCCCTAAAGTTGGTTCTCGTATGATCCCTACCCTATATATATATATATATATATATATATATATATACTATATTAATATGCATATAGGAAGGACAACTTTGGTCATTTACCAATGTACAAGTCTAGAAAGCATGTTGTACAGGATCCCATGCATAAAAACTCTTAAACTTTTAAAAGGTGCAAGTTGTGATGCATCATGTACAAGTCTACCATGCTAATGAAAAAAACACGGAATATCATTCAGATTAGATTAGGGTTTCATAACATACATCACATTTCAAAACCTTATTCGGCGCCTCCCTTTCTCTCTCTGGTGACTCAAGAACATCAAACCGATTTCATGATGATTTCACCAGATCCATGAATATTTCACCAGATCAACTAAGATTACGACCTTCTTCAAGGGTAAGTAAAACCTTGTTATGATTCTGACTTTGATGTAGATCAATAGTGACGTTTCTGCTACAAATGGGGAGCTATTATGGCTTCTATAACAACGAATGTAAATCTGAAAACCTAATAATTATCTCTGAAGTTTAATGTTTCAGCTGCAGTAACTAGCCTTGTTATATCTGATTTCGTTATAAGTTAGTCAAATCTTCTAAGATCTTAAATGTCCGACTAGATATAAACGTTTAAATATATTGTTGTTATGTGTTCTGGTTCGTATGACCTTTTAATAGTTGTTTTTGACCTAACATTGTTATCTATGTTATTGGTGTAGATCTTTTTAGTAGTAGTTGAAAGCCAACAACTGCATATATAATCAAAGTTTTGGGAATTTTATGTTGGATTTGAAATTTCTCACTTGTATTCATGTTGTTCTATAGTCTGTGTATAAACGTTTAGTGCAATCACTAATTTTATTTCATGTTGGTGGTGGTGATTCAGCATGTGTATTTATTTTATTTTTAAGTGTTGAAATTGGATCATTGTAAGTTTCTCATATCGTTTATGATTCAAGTCTAATGACTTTTATTGGTGTTGTTCAAAACTGAAAGGTTTAGAGATGCACACCAACTGTTCGGTGAAATGTTTCAACCAAATATCCAAGACGTAGATTGCTGGCCTCCTACCTGTGATATGGTATTCCTTGTTATGGATGACAAACAATCAAAATAATTATTCTAGAACAATTCTAAAGATTATTAAAGACGACTTGTATGGTTATTAAAATGCATCTTTTTTTCATATTGGGCCAAAGTGGCGGCTAAGTATGCAGTGAAGCGTGGTCGCTCTCCCTTCGTTCGGTGACCTTGATCCGACATAAGCGATGATAACACACGACATCAGGTAAAGATTCGAAATCTAGATCCCCAAGTTTGAATACTGCTTGTTTTAGGTTTAAATTGGAAGAGGTTGCTAATTTTTTTTGTTTTGCCGAATAGGGTGATTCCAGCTCATGAGATGATTAAGCATAACTTCTGCGATTTGTTGTAGTTCATAAGGTATATAACCTTTGTTTGTCAAACAAATATATTGTGTTTTCTTTGTTCTTTGAATTTAACAGCAGGAACAACAAATTAGTTGAGTTAGGGTGACAAAGCAAGAGTGAAACTTATATTTATAATGACAACAAGAACAGTGGACATGAATTGGAGACTGATATCGCTACAGTCTTACATTGTTCATCTTAATGCTATTCCTCTGGCAAGTCAAACTCGATGTCGATTTCACTTCTAACGACGACATAACGTGTATTCACAAGCAGATCCGTATATTTTGACCCATGGAAACAATGGTCTGTGCTTTATTCTTCCTATTGGTTCAGATTTTTAGGTTTAAATATGGTTATTTGTACTATGAGCTTATATATTATCCCTATTTTAATTTCAAATCAATTTATTTGTTAATGTTCCATTTTGTTTCATTGGTGGTTGGTCACATGTTCGATATTTGTGGGGTTTTTGTTAGCAATCTGGTAGGTTGTGTTTAATTTATCATTATTAAGTCCCTTTGTTTGTATTTTTTTTGGATGAAGTATGAAGATGGACTCAACTTGTGGGTTGTTTAGTTGTCTTTTAGAATGTATGTTTTGGATTAATTATACCTGAACTATTCTTATTTGTTTGTATGATTTCTTGTTCTATTTCTTTTTCGTGAGATAATCTTTTGTTTAGGAATGCATGTTTTGGATTAAATATGTCTAAATTGTTCTTGTTTGGTTGTAGGATTTTTGTTCCTGTTGAATTTATGGATCGACAATGGTGATGATTATAGTGCTAAGTTACGATCATACTTTGTTAAAAAAAATTTATATATGCATTTGGTTGATTATTTTTAATATATTTTAATAGCACTTCTGGAAACAAATAATAAGGTTGTACTGTGACTGTGAAAGAAGTTGTTCTCCAACCTGCCTCGAGATGCAAGGAGTTTTTTTGCATCAACAGGAAGAAGTATGGAAAGTTGATATCCCTACTGAATGTGAGTTATTCATGTCCTTTTGAACTTATTTATTTCTTTGTTGCTTTCACCAAATATGTACCTTGTCATATTTCTTAATTTACCATTGTTATGTTCATGAAGTTGTTAAGTTACTCAAATATGGTGCTTATGATTTTTCAAACCTGACCTCTTGGATTATTTTTTAATTTTTTTTAATTTTTTTTTCATATGGTCATAGACTTTTAGTTTTAATCAATTTTCACCTAATTGATTTCTTTTTCTATTGTACTTCTGAGTTGTTTTTTGAATATTATGGATGCCAACAATCCAAATGCATTGTTAATACATGAAAAAGTAAGATTGTTTGTAGTATTTTAGTTTTACACAAATCTATCTCAATGGATAAACAGATGCGTATTTAATCACTTGAGCATCCATCGTGTTGTCAACTTTAATACCTTTAGCTTAGTGAGTTGTGCTTATCAATTGGATGCTATAATAATTCAGTGGAATGGGTCTTATCTGGGTTAGTGATGGTTAGTGATGTTTCAGTCATTAACTTTTAGTATCCACCAAATTCAAATCTGGTCCACTTGCATTTTTATAAATGGATACAAAATCTGATTTGAGTCTGTTTTGTGATAAGTTTACTAATTTGAGTCTGGAATTCTATTCAAGACTCTATAACTTGAAATACACAGAAATCTGGATTTGTTTAATAAGTGTTTCCTGTTTCATTTTTTGATGTAATTCGGTAGGCATCTATTTTTTCGTTTATTTATGATTTATTACAAATTTGGAGCTCATGACATGATCGGAAAATTAGTTTGGTATATTTACTTGATGGTCGTTGTTTACTGTTAATTTTTTTTTTGTTATATGACAAGTGTTGCTTTAGGAAAGTAATGTTTAATGTGGAAGGCTTTTTTACTTCTTCATTAAGAATTCAGTTGGGGTTAAATATAGGTTTCTTTGCGGGACGTAGAGTTTAGATACAAATCTGTCTTCGTCGCTTGTATCAGGTTATTATAATCAATAGTTGTCATGAAAATTCTTTTGCATTTCATTATTAAAAATAGTCTGTGTATAATTTTCTATATTATTGTCATACACAGTTGGAACAAGGGAGGATGCGCGAGGGCAAGAACAAGAGCCGCCAAGGTACATTTAAACCTATAGAGTTTTACTGATACACAAACAAAAGTGGTATAATAAATTATTAAATAGACGAATCATAGAGTAAGACTTGGATTGAATATTAATTTTTGATACAGTTATTTAAATTTATAACATAAGATGTCTCTAGATAATACCATAGATTTCATGCTCTGGTTTAATAATATTTTTTTTTAATTAATTTTACCAAGATGTGGTTTTTCTTTATTATAGATATCCCAAGTGTATTTGAGGTTTTCCTGACCAACATTTGCTTTAGCCAGACTCTTCAGACCCAATTTCAGCTTTGAATGTGTATCTCTTACTTTCACAGGAACGAAATGCTCTGCTTACCCTTTGCACACTACCAAATTTTTAAAAAAGGTTGACAAGCAAATGCGAGACAAAATAAGGGTCAAACAACAGGTTCATCTACACATGTTGATTGCGTTTTGTTGCCATTAAATTTTTGCAGTGTTTCAAAAGTACATTTCTCCTTTCTCCAATTACCATGTCAGCTTATCTTGTAGAAGAACCTTTAAAAACCGTATGAAATTGTCAAAACTTGTATTGTATTTAGCTTTTTATTCATTCTTTTATTTTTTTATTTTGACATAAAATTGGTAGAACAAAACAATTATTCATTGTTCTATGTTTTTTAAAATAAATAAATGTGTATTATTATTATAACCAGTTTGGTGAAGATATTTTTGTTCACCTTTTTTTTTCTTGTAAACTCTTTAGTACTCCCAAGGTAGAAGG
>JAUTDX010005291.1:0-24282 GCA_030844895.1 Ambrosia x helenae | reverse complement strand
CTTGGTTAATAGGAGGGGCGTTTGCAAATTGAGCAGGATCGACAGGTTTTTTTTTGTGATGGGTTTTTTAATTCCTGGCCAGCAGCTTGTGTCAGAGCTTTAAAAAGGGAACACTCGGATCATGCTCCTTTATGTTTGTCCGTGGTGGATAAAAATTTTGGGTCCAAACCTTTCCGGTGGTTTGACTCCTGGATTGATAGACCGGGTTGTGAAGATATTATTTTATCAGTTTTATCAGATGTTGCAGGTTCTGGTCCGGCTGATATGAAATTGACGAACAAACTGTGTAGACTTCGAGCTAAATTGCTATGTGGATCAATGAGATCAGAAGAAAAGATAATGAAGAAGTTGATCGCCTCAATATGGAAAAAGAAGAAATGGAGATTCTTATGGAAGACCAAGAAACTGGAGAAACGGATCTTTGGGTGTGGGTGGAATGTAAGAAAAGACTCTTAGAAATTGATTCCTTTCATCACCGGGACATCCGTCAAAAGTCTCGTGTCAAATGGGCTTCTCTTGGCGACGAAAACACAAGTTCTTCATAATGTTATTAATGGTCGCAAAGCTACGAATTCGATCCCGGGATTGGATATTGGAGGTGTTTGGATATCAAAGCCGGCCTTATTGAAGAAAGAAGTTTTATCATTCTTTAGAGCTCACTTTAAAGAGCATGTTCTGCTCGGCCTACTTTAGTGTGTGATACATTGACCGGATTAATACACAAGATGCTACAAACCTTATCGCTATGTTTTCCAAGCAGGAGATCAAAGACGCTGTTTTCGATTGTGGTTCGACTAAAGCTCCTGGTCCCGATGGGTTTAATTTTTCTTTTCATTAAGCGTTTTTGGGACATCTAGAGGAGGACTTTTTTCAGATTATGGTGGAGTTTCATGCGAATGGGCGCTTTAATCCGGGTTGTAGTTCAGCGTTTATAACCTTGATTCCAAAGGTTAAAACGCCGATTGGCCTCAAAGATTATAGACCCATTACTTTAATTGGGGTGATTAGCAAGGTTGTCTCTAAAATCCCTCGCTAACCGCCTAAAGAAAGGTTTTGGGTAAAAATTATTTCAGAGACACAATCCGCTTTTCTAGCAGATCGTTTTATTCTTGATGGTCCCTCGTCGTGAACGAAGTGTTGGAATGGCTCAAAAGGAAAAAAAAAAGGCGTTTCTGTAAAAGATCGACTTTGAAAAAGCTTATGATAATGTGAATTGGAGTTTTCTTTTATCCATTATGGCTCAAATTGGGTTTCCCCGAGACTTGGTGCAATTGGATTCAAGGTATTCTAAAGTCGTCTTATGCTTAACGGATCGCCTACTTTCCAATTCAAAAGTGAAAAGGCCTGCGCCAAGGTGATCCGATCTCGCCTTTCTTATTTCTTTATGTTATGGAGTGTCTTACGTGGTTATTGAATAAGGCTAAAGATGTGGGATTGATCAAGGGTATCAACTTTCGAATTGGGGAACACGACGTAAACCACTTATTCTTTGCGGACGATGCCCTTATAATGGGGGAATGGTCCCGTGAGAATATTCAAAAACACGGCTCGTGTTCTTCGTATCTTCTATTTATGTTCGGGCTTGGCGTATCAATATTCACAAATCGAATTTATTTGGGATTGGTACACAAGATGGGGAGATTGATAGCATGTTAGAAGTCTTGGGTTGTAGGCGAGGGACCATTCCTTTCGTCTACCTAGGGATTAAAGTTGGCGCTAAAATGACACCGATCACCAACTGGGGATATGGTGGTGAATACTATTAAAAGTCGCTTAAGTGGTTGGAAGCCAAAAATTTGTCGATTGGTGGTAGAGTTGTTCTTATTAAAGCCGTTTTGGAGAATCTCCCTATTTACTTACCTTTCGCTCTACAAAGCGCCCAAGGCGGGTCCTAGAAAATATAGAGAAATTATGAGACATTTCTTATGGGCGGGTTGTAGTGTTGATAAGAAGATAAACTGGGTCGCTTGGGATATTATTACGAAGCCAAAGAAGGAAGGTGGCCTTGGTTTATCTAAAATGGAAGACGTCAACAATGCCCTTCTTCTCAAGTGGGCCGTGGCGATTTAAAACCGGTGGTAATTGCTGTGTGAAAAAAGTTATTATTGGGTGCCATGGTTTTAGTAGGAAATGGTCGTTACTTCCATGCACCGGGTCGGCATTGGGTGTTGGAAACAGATCGTCAAGATTGGTGATAAGAAAAATCTGGTCTGGTCGCTCCCCTTGGAGTTTATTTTACTGCACTGTGGGTAATGGGACGTGTATTAGCTTCTGGTTTGGATACCTGGCTCGGAGACGAACCACTTCGTCTCACTTATCCTAATCTTTTCAGGCTTGAGAATAATAAATGGGCTGTAATAGCGGACCGCTTGCAGGTCATAAATGGTCTCAAAACGCTGAATGGAGCTGGAAATCGGCTCCGTCTTCGCTGCTGAAACCAATGAGCTCTTCGATCTGTTAAGGTGACATCTTTGATTTCCAGTGGGAGGATGGATCGGATAGCTGGAAGTGGAGCCCGAATGTGCTGGTGAGTTTCTCTGTCTGCAGTGCCAGACGTCTAATATCCCACTGTCCTAGTTCGCAGCAAGACTCTCGAAAATGATATGGAAAAGTTGGACGCCGCTGAAGTGCAGAATTTTGGTCTGGAGAGCTCTTATTAATCGTTTACCTACTACTTCAGAGCTGATCAAGCGGGATTGAAATTCAGTTATCGTGTGTTATGTGTAAATTCGAATTCTGAAACGACAACGCATCTCTTCACTGGCTGTTTTTATGCTGCTGAGATTTGGAGCCGTATAGAATCGTGGTGTCGTTTATCCCCATGATTGTTTTCGATGTTGAGGATTTAATGAAGATCGCGTCTTCCCAGCAGATTCATAAACAAGGTAAACATATAATTACGCGGTATTTTTTACACTACTTTATGGATAGTGTGGAAAGAAATAATGATCGAGTGTTTCAAGATAGAAGGCGGCGTGCTCCTGAGGTTTTCGAAGTATCAAAATGACTTCGTATTTTTGGTTTAAAAATAGAGCTAATGTCAATAATCTAGATTGGAAGGAATGGTGTAAAATATCCCCTAAATCCGATGTAATTTCGTTTGTTTGGCCGGTGTCCTTTTTTCGAGGGCATCTCGTGTCTTGTTTTAATGAAATTTACCTTCCAAAAAAAAAAAATCACATCACACCATATTTTTATTAATATAAATATGACTTTAAATAAAAGAAATCAAAAGAAACGTAAACATTAGGTAGTCCAACTTACTTTAATGATTGACAATGAATTTCATTAAATTTAATAGTAATAATTTATAACTTTAACAAGAGAATTGGTACCTTTTATTTGTAAAATGTTACTTTATGTTTAGCTAATGCAATATTATTTATACTAGTTACAAAATAATCACATCCCTGATTAAACTCTCGGATGCAATAGAGATGTTCTTTAAAGTTTAAAAACCACCTTTACTTTTTTTTTTTCTATTCTAATTGTATATTTTATAAAATAATCACATCTTTACTGTAAATTGCAGTTCTCTCACCTTTACAAAAAAAAGCACTTAAGCTCAAATTCATGGTTTTATAAAGGATTCTTGTTAATCTTAAATTCTTAAAAAAAAAAAGATTTACAAACAACCTACATTCCTGGCTATACTAATTTAAATTACATGTTGGTTATATTGGTTAATGATCATAATTACTTTATTTCAACACTTCTTTTTTTTGTTTAGCACACAACATGTAGCACCTTGTTTCAGGGGTAGTTATATTAGTGCCTAGACCCATTGAGCATGCACATGATTAACGTATACCACTTTGTACCCTTCTCTCGTTCTCTTATTGCCAACTCACCCCAATACTTTCTATACATCTACCTTGATATCACCTACAATTATTTTCTTCAAGTTAAATACGATTTTAGCACCATTTTAGTCTAAAAGTTTGACATTTTTAAACAAACTAGTTTTCGTATTTGTTTTTTTTTTATTTTTTAAAAACCAATGTTTAAAACCCGAGACCTCAAAACCACACAAATGCACTACAAACCACTCCACCAAACCATTTAGTTAATTAATTATTATAGAATCATATGTATTTTATAAATAAACTAGCTTTTATCCCGGGAGTGTCCCGGGGTTGAAATATCTAATATAACATAATAAAAAATCTAATATGACAACATAATTAATGATTTGTCAATACATGATTAATGAATAATAATAATAATAATAATAATAATAATAATAATAATAATAATAATAATAATATTGAGTGCCTCAACGCGCGCAGCCACTATCTTCTCCTCCTTTTATGCAATTATGAACTACACTTCACTTTCTCGATTCAAGGCAACTTATCCTTTTGGAAGTTCAACTCATCTAGAGTTAACTCTTCTAAACGACCTAGAGGCTCTACCAAATTAAGCCGAAGTGATTCCCGTGTTGACTACAGCCACTTCTACTCAGAGTCACGGATAAAGTGGACTACCCAGCGCCTTGATACTTGGTGGATGACCTTTCTAGTGGCTTTTTCCCGTCCCTTTTTATTTATTTTAAAACAAATTTCTACCATAAGTTATCATATTCAAATATAAAAAAAAATCTCTGCCTATGAAGTTATGTTTATCGTTTGTGATTTATTAGTAGAGTAAAATATAATTGAAAACAAAACCCCACAAAAATAGTTGTTTTTTTCTCTCCGTTTTTTATAATAGTACTAATGGTACTCGTTGGAAAGATAATAAAACGCTCGTTAATTTGGTGTAATTTTTTTTCTTTAAAAAATCTCGTATATAAAAGATATTAACGTTTAAAAGTTATGGGAGGAAACATTAGAGAAAAAATTAATTTTGTTTTTAAATTCTTATCTTTTCCTAAAATAATTATAATATATATAGATTTATTAAAAAAACTCAAAAAATAAAAAATCCTACATGATGCCAGTGGCACATTCAAGGAAGGGTTGAGGCCTCCATTGAATGCCACATCATCAAAGTTCAATTCTTTTATTATAAGTTATAGATAAGTGTTGGGAAAAAAAATACCATGTTTGAAACGGGTTTCGAACCAAGACCTCAAAGAACACACATATACCACAAACCACTCCACCACTACCCCATTTTGTTAATTCATATTGAATCATATGTATTTATATATAAATAAGTGTTGTAAAAAAAGAGACTCAATTGGGGTTTTGAACCCAAGACAAGACCTCAAAGAACACATAAGCACCACAACCAATCCACCACCACCCCATTATGTTATTTCTTATTGAACAATATGTATTTAACATAACAAAATGAATAAAAAAATAATAAAAGTACTGTTCAAATCATTTGTCTATTAATAATTTAATAGTATAACCCAAGAAATCTCTTATACATACCTTTAAATTAAAAAAAGTGTTTGCACTAAAATTTTTTTTTAATAAAATAATATGAATAAAATAATAATGTAGTTAAAAAAAAAGTTTTTGAATAAAATAATAATATAGTTAAAAAAAAGTTTTTGAATAAAAATAATATGAATAAAATAATAATATAGTTACTATTCATTAAGTTTGTCTATTAATATAAACTAGGTGTATAAACATACGCGCGCGTTGCGTATTTTTCGTATTTGTTTTGAAAAAACAATGTTTCAAACCGGTTTCGAAACCTGAGATCTCAAACCACAACAAATGCATCACAAACCACTTCACCACCAAGCCATTTTCTTATTTATTATAGAATTATATGTATTTATAAATAAATAAGTGTTGAAAAAAAAATAAAAATGCCATGTTTGAAACGGGTTTCGAACACAAGACCTCAAAGAACACACATATACCACAAACCACTCCACCACTACCCAATTTTGTTAATTTTTTATTGAATCATATGTATTTATATATAAATAAGTGTTGTAAAAAATAATGACTTAAATGGGTTTGAACCCAAGACCTCAAAGAACACATAAGCACCACAAACCACTCCACCACTACCCCATTATATGATTTCTTATTGAACCATATGTATTTAAAGATAACAAAATGAATAAAATAATAATAAAAGTACTATTCAAATCACTTAGTGTGCGCTAAGGCGCAGCGCGCCTTTAAATGTTGTTTAGCAAGGGGTGAGTTTATCCATACATATTTGAGACATAGTTATGACATTTAAAAAAGGTGCACATATACATTGCTGATGCAAAATATTTCAAGTAATATAAACACTAATCAGTGTCATTGATGATTTCCATACATAGGCTAATACCAAAAAAGCTACATACATATTTCAAGCAGCTGTACATATGATGTGCATACATGGTTTATACTATGCATTATAGACTACAATGTTTAGGTGTTAAACAAAAGCAACAATGTCTTGAAAGTAGCAGTTACTAAGGTTTGTTCTTCTTTGCGCTGCTGCTGATGTTGGCAGTATCGTCTGCAAGCGATCTTTTCACTGAAGCTGTTGTACGGGTTTCGATGCCGGGGTTAGCGGTTGTAGTGTGGCCGAGGCAGCTGGAGTTAAGGATGTCTGACTGGCAGAAGAACTTTCAGCAGCATGCTTTTGTAGCACGTAGACCTTGTTCACAGTACAACGCATGTCATTGTCTTTTTGAATCTGAATGTGGAACTGTGCATCTTTATTTTCAATCTCCTGGAAACTGTCATATGGATTGGTGAGTGCTAACATTTCATCACACGTCTTGTTCAACAGCTGGCTGGCCACACCTATCGAAAAGTATTCCCTCAATACTTCCTGTGCCATCTGTAATTGTGGCGGGAACTCGAAACCTGTAAAAGCAAATTTAGTCTGTTTATTGTATATGTGAATCAATTAAGTGATATGGCACTTACATGTTGCTGGCTTTTTCAAAAGTTCCATCACGCGTGGCAGTACCAACTTGTTTTCTTTTCAAGCTTGCAACACCACTCTTTGTATGCATGCACCTCACTGATATGTCCATTGACTACAAAGGTCTTTCCCTGTTGTTTTATTAACATTAGATAAAATCTTGATCTGTAATAATTTTATAGTCAATGATATATTTACCTACACGTCTTTTTTTTCAAACTGTAATATATCCGAAAGTGTAGTAGTATTTATAACGATTTCTGGTGTTGCAGGGGATGTTGGAATTCCAGATGCAAAGCTGTTAAAGAAAAGTGTAAATGAAGCTGTCATGTATTATGCGTGTTATTTTTTATTGTATTTACTTACAGTTCTTGTAGTTGACCCGTTTCAACAGCACTTGGATTCAAATACAAATATGTACCATTTGTACATTTCAACTGTAATGTACTTGTATTAAAGAAGTAGTGGTTGTTATTTAAAGTGTGTTTAGTCATGCAACTAAGCTAGTGTTAAAGCAAAAAGAGGTTTACCAATAAAATCGTGAACCTTGAGGGATGTAAACCCAAGTATGACTGGTTTTTCAGCTGCTTCTATTTCTTTTTTGTTGAACCTAACAGGCGAACTAATGATGTTGCTCCATAATGCAACTGTAATCTGTTTGTTGCTGAAACATTTTTTTCAGTGTATTATAAGATTTGGGAGATGAAAAGCTGTATTTTTTGTAATGAAATTGAGCTAAAAACATATGCAAACCTGCAATCTGTTATAGTCATTATTATATATGGTTTGTTGTCCTTGGTTGTTCCATGTCGAGTTCCTTGCAGAATTCCTATATAGTCTGGAAATAAGCACACATGAGTATTAACATTTTTTGTAAACAGATGTTTTAAAAAGAGGTTATTAAAAGTTGGGCATACCAACAATGCCTCTCTTCTTTTTTAGTTGCGTTTCTAGACGTTTTCGGCTGGCAAACTCATAATAATCTTTTTGAATGTCTTCCGTGTCATGAATAAGAGTGAAAGCAGACGTCTTTCCAATACGCATTATCTTTTTGAATGTCTCCGTGTCGTGAATAAGAGTGAAAGCAGACGTCTTTCCAATATGCATTATTGCTGGATGTGAAACATCACTTGTGTACTCATCTGCTTCTACACAAACATAGCCATCTAGATTATAGCATGATCCAAGCGCAAGCTTTGACTTAACAAAATCTCTTTCATCACCCTTCACTACCGCCTGAATTGCACCTCCCGTTAACAAAATTTTAAATCAGTTGATGAGCAGTGTATATAAACATTTATTATGATGATGTTATGAACCATACCTGATTATCTACAGCAAGTAATGATACTCATTCTCTCTGTTCTCAGGAATCCATTATCGTATGACGCGAACATTCGAAGCTGGTGTTTCACCCTTGGCCGTAAGCCCAAATATGCCTCCGTTGTCCATGAATTAGTCCTTGCAACAAAGCACATACAGAACAAAATAAATACAAAAAAACAGCAGTCTATTTTGGCAATGTTATATAATTTATTAAGTATTTATGCCAAAGTACCACACACAGAAACAAACAAACACTAACAATAACAATATATTTAAGTCTTATATCATAGAACAGTTCATATGAAGTATACACTATTGACACCCAAAAAGCAAATAAGGTTTTGTAACCAAAAATTTTAAACCTGGTTAAAACTAATTTTGACTTAACATATCTTTATAAACAATATTAAGTGTTGTATTCTTGTAGGCGTCATCTCGTCTTTTGTGACTATTTTCAGAGAATCTGGTGAGGTTGCTCTAGATAGAGCAACATAAAACTGGCCGTGGCTAAATATTGGTTCAGGTAAATAAACGCCGACTTTCTTTAATGATTGGTCTTGACTTTTGTTAATAGTCATTGCATAGCAAGGTTTGATAGGAAACTGGCGTCTGGTAAAGACGAAAGGAAGATCTTTGGAATTGTGGACGAAGTTAATTCTTGGAATATACACCCTATGACCAATGCAAGTCCCTGTGCTTATCCTAGCCTCAATAACTTGCGACATTAATTGTGACACCAACAATCTAGTTCCGTTACATAAACCATTTTTCGGATCAAGATTGTGCGTCATAATGATGGGGCTGTTTTTTTTATCTGTAAACAATGAGGTGGCATGCCACTAAAATTAAGAACGTTTAAATACTCAACAGGGTACATGGCCTTAACCTCTTGTGCATTTTTTGAATGCGGAACCATCGAAATCAGTGCTCAAATATGAAACGCACACACTTGGTGTTATTGACTACACCATATTGTTTATCTCATCTGCTGTTTGATTCTTGGGCAAACAATAGCTCTTTCAGCGATTGCTGTTGGATGTTGCAAAATGTCATCATCATAGATGAAATGTATTAACTGATCAAGTTTGTTTCCATGACCATGCAGCAAAATTTCATGTGGAATCACAATCCGCATAAACATCTTTTTGTAATGGATCAACTGGCAGGCCTTCATCACCATCACCAATCTTCAAAAGCCATGCTGCAAAATCTCTGAGGCGCTGTTCATCTGCAAATGGTGTAGCAGCAGTTGTTAGGCATGGATTCTCAGTCAACCTAAATACGGTCAGATATTTCCATAGATACGAATTTGTTAGGCATGATTCAAGGATTTCAGCCTTTGAACTTTTAGGTTTAACCGGTAAAGACTGTCTAAAATCGCCTCCAAACAAAATAGATTTGCCGCCAAATGGCTATGAAATGTTATTTGTAAGGTCCTGCAATGTTTTATCAAGTGATTCAAAACACCGTCGATCGTTCATTGGCGCCTCATCCCAGATAATAAGAGTTGTTTCCAAAAGAAGCTGGCAAAGATTAGTTTTTTTTTATGTAACAACTGATTCCTCAGTTAACTCTAACGGTATTTTGAAGCGCGAATGCGCTGTTCGTCCAGCAGGCAACAGAAGCGAAGCTATGCCTGAGGCTGCAACAGCAAGCATAATGTGACCATCAGACCTCAAGGCAGCTATTAAAGTTCTCCACAAATACGTCTTGCCAGTTCCACCATGACCGTACACAAAGAACATGACCTGAGCAGATGCTTTTATAGAGGTCATTACAACATCATATATTGTTATCTGTTGTGGGTGTAATTTGGAGTGAAGCAATGCATGTTCATTCTTTAATGCCTCTCTATCATAATTCTTTTCTTCTAGAAGCAAGTGATTGTGCAAAACGGACACAACATTAGGATCAGGAAGTGGCAAGCCAAAATCTGCCAATGATAAAGGCGTTGAATTTGAGTTTAGTATTTTTTCAAGCTCGTGCAAACAAAAATGTTGTAGATCGCTATCGTTTTGCACACTGGAATTGTCTATTGATGTTTGTAGAATACTATAATTAATATCGTCTGCCATACAATTCCAGTTCTGCTCCCACAGTTTTAATGGGTTTGCAATGTCACAATAAAGCAGCAAGTACACAAACAAAGCTCTAAGTTCTTTGGCAGTATCCCATTCAGCAGCCTCATTCATTGCAGTGTTCCATTCTTGTCGTTACCAGTCAGGCCAAGTTTTTCACACGCTTCTCTGAAAGTTGGCATAACAACGCCATCAACTGTTCGAAGATCTGCATACGACCGACATCCTCGCTGATAAGTCAGTAATAGTCTTAAATAAAACAGCTCGCCAGATGTTAGGTGCACATATGATAGATAGCCTGCCTAACTGGTGGTGTTTGCTTTGAAATTCTACGCATCCATTGTTTCTCAGTAGCATCCCACCTGAATCTTGAAAAATACTCAATATAACGCAGATCTAAACTGACTCTGTCTGATGTGTCCTGTTTAGCCGCTTCTTTTTGGTTGTTAACAAACCACTCCCTCAATGTTGTTTTACCCACACTGGGAGAACTTGCTACTTCAGCTAACCGTGCAGACTGTCTAAATGTCAGGTTTTGCTTTCCTTCCAGATGGACTGCAAGTATTTGAACTGCTGGGCGTCGACGATGTATTGGAAAAGTAAATATCCTCCATGCAGCCTCTTGAGCATATATGAATCGAGCATCTACATAGTTGCTGATCTCATCAACAATTACGGCATCTGCTGAGTTTTCTGATGTATCATTAACACGTGCCAAAGAATAACGTATCCTGTCAGTCTCCTTAGATATGTACTTAAACAAATACTTGATCATTATTGACCAACCACAATACTCAACATTAATATGAGCATCAAACCGACGCAACAATGTTGCATTGTAAGGAAACCACATAACAATTATCAAGCGGGACACCATTTTTTATGTATGAATATGCAGATGAACGCCTCCTGTAATGTACATAGCCATTATTGTCAAACCGTGTCGCTATTTCATAGGCCTTTGGAAATTTCTTGGAACAAACTCCATCTTTCATGCAAGGTGAATACATCCTAGCCAATCCACACGACCATGAAGCATGAACTCGGTGACTATTCTGTGTAGCAATGGCTGTGAGATTGGGTCGGGGAGCTCAGCCGATATGTACTGATCAACTTGTTCAGGCGTGCGAATAGTATGCGCACCGGACACCCATAACAGTGTATGACAGTGAGGAAGACCTCTTTTTTGGAACTCAATCGTATAAAGGTCTGCAACAAACACATCATACTAAAATTAAACGAAGCGCTGACAATCATTGATTTATAGATGGGAAGTGTAGATACCTGCTGTCACAGCTCCAAAAGGTTTTTTTATCTCTAAGGTATTTAATAAACGCTCTTACTTTAAGATAGAAAACTCTTGCAATGATGTCTGGTCTGTCTTGCGCACTCGTAACACCAGCACGTATAACCTCTCTAGCAATCTCTGGCCAACGAACATTGCACGTGAAGGTTATAAAGTACTGCGGATTTCCATAGACACGACACAATGCAAGCGCATCTTGATAGTGCTTGTACATATATCTTGGACCACCTGTAAACGAAGAGGGTAAAAACACGCGTTTCCCACATCACAACCTTTTACATCACCTTTTGAGATTGCATCATGCACACCATCTAAAAACTCACAGCGGAAATCATTTTGGTGTGCATGAATGTATTGCAGTTGACATTGTTCAATGCAAATGTATGCATCAACTAAATATTGCTGAAACAACCTTGATGCCCTTAACAAATGCGTATACACATTATGACGATCATGAATTTGATAGCTATAATATGTTAACAGACTCAAACTATGATCATCAGCAGGCACCAGACTTGACTCCTCAATCCCTGCATCATCAGATGCTACTGCAGCTGCCTTAACCAACACCAGTTCCGGTGACCAACCTTGTTCCCCACGCGAAAACAACAACGGATACTGCAGAGGCATGTACGACGCGTGCAAATTGCTAACCCGATATGGTTGTATTATCCTTGCTTTTAATGATAATATCAAAACAATCAGAAGTTGGATTTGAATCATGTATGATTGCACCAATACCATTTGCTGAAGGCATATCATAGCGATGATCAAGCGGACGGCTATACAGTTTTATTGCAAAATCCAGAATTTTAGACTGTAGAATATACTCACTGGCAGACTTAAAAGCTTGACATAGCCATTTTTCGGTTCCAGCATAGACGCAATAGCGCTACCACATCTGGGCACAAAGTGTTTTTATCACCGCTAGTAAAGAAACGAGGTCTGTTTTCAACCTCATTCAACGATCATAAATATACATCTGCAAAAAACCTCGGTCTCTCACCTGGAGGCGGGCACAGAGACCCTAACCAGTGAGATATTTGCCCACCTACTTTAAACACATAGGGTCCAATACCTTGGTTAACCGAGTCGTCCACTGTCGCGCCAAAAGAGGTCATGGCAAACATGGAATTGTAAGCCCGTATGTTCATAACAAACTTTGGATCCGCAAACAACGTTTTCAGCAAAGGCGGCGGCTCTGATGGATACTCCACCTGTACCCTTCCAACCTTACAACATCTGTTATTCTTGGGACTGAAGTTACTCGTTCCTCTAGCCAAAAACGCGCACCACAATATTCACAAACCTCTTACAGGTCCCCATATCCACATAATCAGGAGATTCAAAAATTTCAGATGCAGACAAAGCACGACGGGATCTACATCGAATCATTGTAGCTCTATAGGAAAACCTAACCACCAGATGGAGACACCATATGCAAAGCTGCATTAACATCAACATTAGCACTGGCAGTACGCCGTCGTTTTGAGCGCGCAGCAGATGATGACCCAACATCGCCCTCACAATCTGTTACAGAGCGACCCTGTTTATATACAATAGGCGTGACAGACGACGATCCAACAGCAACATCGACAACTGTTTCTTGAGCAGCAGACGCCCCAAACGACACCTCAATAGCTTCCTTACCACTACGCCTTACATATGACGCCATATATTCACCTACATTTTACACATAAAACCACATCCAACAGCAAAACCAAACAACAAAAGAAAAGCTTCTCCAAACACAAAAACACATTTATGGACAGACAACACACTTCAAATAACATCAAACAACTACCCACAACACATTATACATACAGAAACATGCAAAATTTATATCTGAACAACATAAATCTAAAAAAATATCTAAGCAAAATAACCATAATAGCTTTTTTGGTACACAAAGACATTAAGGCTTACAAACCAAAAAACTATATAATGTAAACATGCATTATCCATACATGAGTAAAACAACAACAATTTATTAGCTCATGCAGAAAACGTAACAACACTGATTATACAGACAATTCAGTAAAAAAGAAGAGTTACCTACCCCCTTTGAGCACAGCAGAGAAAAAAAAACGATCACCAACTTTGTTTTTTTATATGTTATGAAAGAGCTTATGATGTTATAATAAGAAGTTATGACAATAACTAAGCATGCAAAACATTTTAAACACCTGTCCTAATACATAACCCAAGAATACACGTGGCTAAACAGGGTTATTTAAGTAACTAATATTAATTAGTGTAAAAAATGGCAACCAGGGATTCGAACCCGGGCTACGGGCCAAGGAAACACAAACCACAACCACTACACCAACACCTCAAACTTGTTTATCTATTGGAAACATTTGTATAAAAACCAAACTAAAAAAGGTGGGCCGACCCATAATTAATGTGAACGCTGTTCAATTTACACGGTTATAAATATATTTAGAATAATATATATAATAGTGTAATTCTTGTATCAACTAAAGTCCAACCCACTAACCTCATTCAAAATTTCAGTTAACTTTTAATTAATACGATAAAAACACCACGGTAAATTTACCATTTTACCCTTTCACTAAAAAAACAAAATAAAAACCCTAAGTATATGTTGTCAAGTTCTTAAAGTGTGTTTGGTAGATCTACCCCTCACCCTTTGAGAGAACCCAAACCGGTCGGCCATCATCGCAAGATACAGAAAACTGGTTTTCGGTTCCATGAAACTACATGTTCGGTTTTAAAGTGAACTAAATTAAAATAAAAATACCGGCCTGGTTCGGCTTAGGTCAGGTCGGATCATATTAAAAAACATAAATCAAATAAATTTCTTCTACATAACAAAAGTATGTCACATGTCATTATAAATACATAATGGGAATACTAGTACTTCTCTAAAGTTGCTCTCTACATGTTTCCATAACATTATCTAGAGAGACATTTATAAGCTCAAATTCTTATCACCAATCCAATTATGCAAAACGGACTTCACATGCTTCATCTTTTTGTAAGAAACAAGCCTAAAGCATTCACTAGTCATTAATCCACTAATAATAAACAAATTAATCTACCAAATAATGAACAATTTCATCTACAAAATAATCGATAATCTAAATATCTAATCTATATATATAATAAAAGAAAGCCATTTTGATGACATGGCACTCAAGGAGGCATTCTCCCCCCTTGAGTGTGCCATGTGTCATCCCATGTGGCAATTGGTATTTAAGTTATAAAAAAACACCCTCACACTAAACCATCGCCTCTCTCTCTCTACTCTCTCTAAAAAAACCCTAGCTTTCCAACCCTCTCTTTGTCTCTCACGATCGCCTCTCCCTCTCTTCTTTTTTTTTGCAGCAGCCGGCCACCACCAAGCCCGGTGGTGGCGGCATCGTGGTTATTGGTCCAGAAATCGAACATGTTTTGGTGTTGTTTTTGTGGGTTTTGGAGCCGGTGATGACTATTACATGTTTATGTTTGTAATTTTGATAATCGTTCCATTCTGTTAACGAAACGACGGAGACGAAGAAGCCGCCAGAGATCCCTCGCCTCCGGAGAAACCCTTGCCGGATGATTTAGGTTTTCTCTGATCTATGTTTCTTTTTGTATTAGTTTTGTTTTCGGTTATGTTTTGTTATTGATTGTGGTTATTTGTATATACTTCATCATATTAGTTTATTGTTTTTTCATCTATGTTATCATCATTAAAAATAATGGATGTTATTTGTTCATCACTGCAGAACGTTTCACGTTTTGGTCTTGTGTTGTACATCTTAAGGCGGCGAACGGTGGCGGCGGTATTATTAATATTGTTCAGTTTTTACGTTGGTCGATGATTTTATACGCCACCTTTTACTTTTGTATCTACCGATTATGCATATAGGATGAGGAAGGCTTATGGTTTTATGTATTCGTCTAATAAAGGGCCTTGTAAAATAGTTTGTGTGTGCTAAGTATAATATTGGGCTGAAGAATATATTCTTAAGGCAACTCCCTAACATGCCTAAGGAATACATTGTTCGTCTTGTGATGGATAGGTATGATGTTAGCATATGTTCTTCATAGAAAATAAATTTATTAGTTTATTAGGTGCCATAAATATTCAAAGCAAGACTACAGATAGAGCAAAGGCGAATGAGTTGTCATATGATATGGATTTATTTTGCATTTAGACTTCTACACATGTTTTGTGTTCTATTTAACATTAATGGGAGTTTAGATAACTACATTATACCAATGATCTTTATCAAAAGGAAGTTAGGCACCTAGGTTTTGTTTGTTTGTTATGCTCTATCATAAGCTAGATCATTCTAAGCTGCTGGATTTTGTTGTCTGATGTTTTGTATGGTTCTTACATGGCTGATTTCATCTTCTTTGTAATAATATTTGAAGTGTAGGAATACACCAACTCAAGTATTACATGTATGTTTTAGGTTTGTTTTCTATTTTGGAAGGAATTCTTCTGAAGAGAAGGTTTTAACTTTGTGTTTAAGAGGGTTACATAAGTGTTCTTGATGTCTCTTTTTTTATGATTAGTGTTGTTTGCTTTCTTTGGTTTATTATTTTCTTGAAAAGCATGTTTGTTGATGAGGTGAATGTTTTTTTTTCTTTTATGTTATTTATTTCATGGAATGTTACTTAATATGCTAAATTGGTAACATACATTTTGATAATATGTTATTTAAACTCAGGTTGAAGTGCAGTTGATAACATGTATCCCGATTTCATGGCGATTGATAATCTTGTGGCGCGCGATACACCTAGAGTTCTTAAAGCCTTTCAGAATGCTAGAGTTGGTTCTCATGTATGTCATAATGTTATTTTCACTTTAATATACAGGCATTATCATATTATTATGTTTGTAGCTTATTTTGCACAACAAATGCTTATATCTTGCTTTATAATGCGCACTTTTATGTAGATGCGGCAATTTCGACCGGTTCATGTTATGTTTCCGTTTCTTACGGGCCAGAGAAGTAATATAGTTTTGCAGTGTATAGAAAAATTAAACAAATTTGATTCTTAATTTTTTAATTTGTTAACCCGGGACGCTCCCGGGGTATAATCTAGTTCACTATACAAATAAACATTTTAATATACCAAATATTGAAATAAGTAACTAAAGTAATATACAATTTTTGGAAAAAAAAAATTCTTAAGTTGGTTAATAGGTGTGGAGTAAACTTTTAACATCAACATGGGCTAAAACAATTTGACATGGGCTCAAAAAAATTTTATCTGTTTATTTTGATTTATGAAGCTGTGGGCTTATTTATTTATATTAGATATATTCGGATTTTGGATTAAAAGTTTGTATGTGTTTGGTTGGCCTTAGTTATTATCTTAAATTTATATTGGTAAAAATTTAAGTTTCTAATTGTTTTTAGAAAAATTACAGAAATCGTCCTTTATGTTTACCTGTTTTTTCAGTAGGTGTCCTTAAACTTTAAAAGTGATGAGAATCGTCCTTTATGTTGTAAAATATTTCAAGTCTCGTCCTTTAGCACTAACTTGGTTAGATTTTTTGGTTAAGTTTGGTCACGTGCAAGGCATGTGAGGGCATAAATGACAATTTACCCTCTGATTTCATCTCCTCCTTTATAAACCCATCTCTCTCACTCACACACAAATCTCTGTGCATTTCACCGCCCTAAACCACCCCCCTTTCTCACCACCACCTGTCACCACTATAGCCAACCACCACCATGCTATTTATTGAAAGCAAATATAACCAACTAAAATTCCAAAGCATATTATTATAAAAACCTATACACACTCTCTCTCATAAGAACACACATACACATTACAGGGAAGAAACAAGAGAGTTAGAGAGTGAAAGAGCTAGAGAAGAGAAAGGAGCCAGAGGTCTCCTCCACCTCCAGTGAGGCTCCGGCGGCCACAACCTTATGACACCCCCCTCACCTCCACAACCTTGCTTCACCAAATCCTATTGTAGAAAGAGAGAGATGTGTTTCGTGAGAGAGAACAGAGGAGAGAGAGAGACAAAGATCTCAAATACAGACCAAGGAAGAAGACGACGGCTCATGATGGTGGTTCTAGGTAGCGACGATGGTTGTTGTACCAATCGGGTTAGATCCGATTGCAAGGTAAAATCCCTAAAACCCACCTCTATCTTCCTTAATAATCATCAGTGGAGGATGATAGTTGTTGATCTCGATGGATTAATGGGTACGGTGGCGTTTATACAGCTGCTACAGAGGGTGAATGATGGTTATTAGGTGTGGTACGTGCCGGAGAAAGATAGCGCCGTCGTGGCTCCGCCGAGTGCCGCCGCGTCTGGTGGTTGTGGAATCCCACCTACTTCTCTTTTCTCTCCCCGATGTCTTCTTTCTTTCTCTAGAATACTAGGGTGTGTGTGTGTGTATAATGATAATTTTGTGAGTGGTTTAGGGGTTTTCTATTGAATGGTTTTAAGACCAGGAGGAATATGTAAATGGTGGTGGTGTTGAGTATTGATGGTGCAGATTTGTGTTAGAGAGCTAGAGAGAGAGAAGGGTAAATTGTTTTTTTTAATTTTGGACCAAAAGAATAAGTTAATTACACAACTAGTCCCTAAAAGAGTAAAAAAGACAAATTTACCCTCATGTGCAATGCACATGACTGGATTTAACCAAAAAATCTAACCAAGTTAGTGCTAAAGGACGGGACTTGAAATATTTTACAACATAAAGGACGATTCTCATCACTTTTAAAGTTTAAGGACACCTACTGAAAAAACAAGTAAAATAAAGGACGATTTCTGTAATTTTCCTTGTTTTTTTTAAGGGGCCGGTCTTGAAAAACTTATGGGGTTGGTGTCGAAATTTCATGGGGTCAATCGGCATATCACCATAAATTTAACATTTTTTTTTCATGGGAGGTAGTTGCTCGTCTTCATAGTGTAGGTACGCCACTTCTTTTATAGTCGGGTATGAGGTTGGGAGTACCCAACCATCCTATTGCCGTCTGTTGCGAATTTACTCTTACGACATGTTTATTTTTTAATCCAAATATATTGTTGCGACATTTATATTTTTATATACGTTTTAATAAACTTTTTGTTCAAAATCGAACAAATCAAAATATGAATGTTTTTTATTTATTTATTATGTTGAACTGGACTGAATCAATATTGTACAGAACAAGACCGTTATAGGTACGGTTGCTTATATAGTTTTCTCAACGTTCCAACATAAACTTCATAACTTTTTTGTATTGTAGGCTATAATGACTTGTTGAGTGTTGGCACCGTATTGATACCGTCCAAAACCATATACGTACCGTTATTAGTATTTGTTTTTTATGGTTTTCAATCAATGTAAAACAAGTATTGATTGCTATATTGAGTGTCGGTATGTATCGTACATATATTGTGACGAAGAAAACGATATCGACCGGAAGTCCGTGTATCTCAGAAAATCCCACTAGTTCTTTATTATCAGGAAAATCAAATAAAAACTTTCATGTATGAAGTGTATTAGTCCAATTATATCAAAACATTTGAAATGCATCTATAGGTTTAAGGCATGCTTATGCATATAAACAACTCTAAGTTTGACTTAGTAAAACATTCATTCATTTCATTAAAAATAACCAAGAACCTATAGTAGTGTCTCTGGAACATGTTTTTACTTTCCTCTAAAATATGTAATAAGTTAAAAACTGTTGTAATATCTGTAATATACTTGAAGAAAAAAATTCACAGAAATGGATGTGCCTTATCACCAAAGACATGTAAAGGAACCAAACTTTTAGTGAGTCGTTTTGGTGAAGATTTGTTTATGTAATAACGAACAAACATGAACAAAAAAATTGATCATTCGATTAAAGGGGGGAATATTAGCACATGTCTCGTCACGCATTTACATTCGTGTGTGTTTGCTCATTTACGTCATTTACACGCTTTTCAATGTTTGTTTATGTTCGTTGGAACATTAACTAAATAACTAATGACTATGAGCACATCCGCTTCCACTTTCTTAATAAATACGACCAAAACTTTCATTCGTTCAAGTGTTTGTGTTCGTTCGATTCTTTGATAAGCCTACCGGGACATGCACTTCTTATAAGTTCGTCATTTTTTAGTCTGTCTTTTCCTGTACAAACTATACACATCTATACAACCTCCTGTAATATTCATGATATAGAAAGATAATAAAAAAATGTAACATATGACTTATGAGTATTCAAAAGGCTGTTTTTAACACATTCAAAAGCTAATTTTGTGTTGTTTTACATAATTACATCAATGGTTTCTTGTTCAGTGGCATACTATACTATGATGCCCAAATCAAGTCTCCACAAACCCAAATACCGCGAACTTTAACAGAACATAACGTATCTATACCGTACAAACATGTGGCATACTATACTATGATGCCTGACAAAACAAGAAATGCACGCGTTTGAGTATGCAACTTCTAGTCGTACGCAAACTCCACTCGACTGCCATTGATAGACAAAACAGAAGTTTTCACACAAAAGGACAGTTTATTATCATACTTCAATATTCTTAATAAACAATATATGTATATGATCCATACACTCAATTTACCCAAAAGAAAAAAATAACAAAACCCACAAGAAATAAAGTAAAAAACTTGAAAAAAGATTTATAAAAATTCACACAAATCTGTTAAATGGTTTCCTCCCAAATGCAGCTGGCATAGAAATGGCGGAATCCATGCTTAGATCCCCAATAGACCGCGGAGATTTATGTTTTTTCAGCACTGTCTGCGGTTCCATTGTTGTAGTATCCTTGTTTGAAGGTTTCTTGTTCCATTTAAACGATGCCCAATGTTTTGCGTTAAAGGGAACGAAAACCTTCGCTTTGATGTCTCGCTAGCCACACTAACTGCACTACTTGGAAGCCTGTCTTTGGGGTTGCTGGTTGGTCTTGCTTTGGCTTTAGCCGAAACAGTAGGACTCATGTAGTTAGGGACAGAAAATGGCGGGCAGCTCATTAAACTATCGTCGTCTTTCAACGGGTAAGGTGACCCGGATACACTGCCTTTTGTTTTGTAGTGTTTCATCAGGTTTGGGGTTGTTGATGGTGGGGTTTGTGTGGGAGTTATAAGCGGACGGGACGGAGTAGGAACTGTGGATTTTGATGACTTAGGTGTAGGTGTGCCATGATTCTCGAAAGAGAAACCGGTATGTTTGTAAGTGCTGGATTGAGGACGCGGGCTTGCTTTAGGACCGAGGTTTGGGCGTGGTGGTGTGGGTGTGCATTCGGGGTTTTTGTTTGGTTCATCGGATGGAAGTTGACGTTCTAACCAGTTCCACCACCATGGAAATCCACCGGACCGGATCTCTGTTAGAGCATTATGAGCAGATTTTGGTGTTGCTTTCCATAACTGAATATCAAATATTGATTACATATTCTACTTGTAAGGATCGAAAGACGATGAGAGTATGTTTTAAGATTACCTGGTGGGAGTATGCATACGCCATGGCTCGTTCTCTCTTGATTATCGCCTCCATTTTCCTTTGTAATCTTGCTTCTCGCTCTTCTCTCGTTAGCAAGCTATCATCCCAATGTTCGTCGCCCATTTCCAGCTACATGGAAATAAGTTGAGTCGCCTGTGGTACGGATGCAAAACCACATGAAGTATAAATAGAAAGGAAAACTTACTAGGTTACTAAAGGTCTGTTTGCCTCCTAAACTCTCGCCTTCCTTGTTATTATGCGTTTGACGTTCAAGTGCTTCGTTTTCCAACATTTGGATCCTTCGCGACTGAATTTGAGTTTGGACCTCACTAACAGCTGCATTTGTTTCATCGCGTTCACAGTTTGCCGTTTCACATTTTGGCCTCTTACTACTCCTTGCAGCCTCACAAGACCCCTCAAAGCGCGGTAACTCCTCCTCGCCTATACAATATACACTCAAACCATTTACACACAAAAAGTGAAAAAAAAAAAAAAAAAACTCGACAAATAACCAACCAACTGCTAACAAACTTACCATAATACCTCTATAAGCAGCCTGAATTATGGTGGCAGAGCGATGACGGTACTGAAGAGTTGGCTCTGGTCTATATTTGATCTCTGGGCGCTTACGAACAACTCTAGGAGGGGAACTTTTAGGTGAAACCGCCCTAGGAGAAGCTGCCCTTGGAGAAGGTACCCTAGGAGAAGCGACTCGCTGAGAAGTGACTCTAGGAGAGGCGGGCTTGCCAGAAAACGAAGGTTGTGGTGTTGTTTGTTGCTCAACATGTGTAGGATGCCCAATAAACAATAACTGTTGATCAACCTCGCCCAAGATTTTCTCGATGCTGCTCGGCTCTCTAAATAGAGGTATGAATGATCTGCTATCTCCATGTTTTAATTTTCCCCGACCCTTCTTTTCGTTTGAACTTTTCTTCTCGGTTTCCTGTGATCAAGCCAATCGTTAGTGATCAAGAAAACTAAAAAGTGACTTAAAATCAACATTTTTTGAGGTGCCAATGTTGTTTTCATCAGTTTTGTTCTACATGTGTCTCAACTACCTCACTCACTACAATTATGTGGGTTAAAAAGTTAAACTATGTTGTCAAAAGCCCTTTGGGCGTGCACCTAGGCCTTTAAGGCAAGGCGTAGGGAAAACGCCTTGCTACCATTCGGGAATGCCGATGACTTCAGGAGAGATTCCGGCCAAATCTGAAATTCCGGCAAAAACATCCAGCAAAATACTGCAAATTTCGGGCAACTGGTCCGAAACATCCAAAATGGTCTGGAAACAGCCTAAACTAGATGTAAACATGTCTAAACCCCAACAGATGGTGTGTTTATAGCATGCATCTTCCTTATCTCGAGCAGGGTCGTCTCCGAAAAATGTCAAAACGTTTTAGGAGTGAGGCCACTAAAAATTAAATCGGGCCCATTTAACTTAAACCCACTCACAAAGCCCACAATATTAGTTAAGCTTAACCAATTAAACTTCATTGGACTTATTTATTGGGTCTAATCTTCTAAACAATTAGCCTTTATAAAAGTATTAAAAGTAAAAACCCACGAGTTTAAACATATGAATTTTTCTTAAACAAATTACATATACAGTATATATAAAACATTTAAAAAACTTCAGGCCATCGGGGAGACCGGGCTTGGGCCGTCGCTCTCACCACCCACACTAATCATGGTCATGTCTTGAGCCCTCGCTTTTTAAGCGTCTTGCGCTTAGGCCCAATGTTCAACCTCTGCTCCTTGGTGTGCCTAGCGCCTTTGAAAACTATGGGTTAAACTACAAGAAAGCGACCATGGTACGTACTAATCGAACCCTCTAACTCCGCCTATGGTACGTACTAATCGAACCCTCTAACTCCGCCTATGGTACGTACTAATCGAACATATACATGAAAATTTCAATACCCACAAGGGAAAAAAGGATAATTTTTACTTACGTTTGGTAGCTTGTCTTTTGAGTTGTGTGAGAAAACCTTCTTGATTGCAGAAAACCAATGTCCTTTTTTCCCCATGTGAATTTCTTACATTACTCTTCTACAAACAATGCATAGAAGATCGATGAACCACCTCTAAACAAAAAAGAAAATAACGAATAAAATTTGTCAAAAAAATAAGTATGAAAAAAAGAAAGACAAAGAATTTAAATTCTGGTCAGATCAATAAGGTATCTAAAATTCTAAATCAGCACATAAGAAATTAAGAACTCTATGCTATATATCAATTAAAACAAAATAATTAAAAATTTAAAACAAAACCAAAACAGAGGAATACACTCACAACACACCGTATGTGCAAAACATGTTTTACACGCATAATTCAACATAGAAACCCCTTTTATTTATTTATTTATTTAATTTATTTTTTAAGATACTAATCCTCCTCATTTAAAACCAACAATAATTATTAAAATGAGCTGCGGATAAAACGGCGAACAAGGCCTGCGCAGCTACCTTTTAAATGGTAAAGCGCTACTCTAATTAAATTTCATGCAAATTCGACATAAAGCAGATCACACATAAAATCATAAAAAAAACTACGACCCAAATTCATATTTATAGTCTCTAAAATTAACCAATAAGTTAAAACAAAAAAAAACATACCTTAAATATATATTTTAAAAAAAAAATCACGACCAGATTCCAGAAACTCTTTACAGAATCTAAAGCTGCTTCAAAGCCAATCAATTATGCACAAAACACAACACACACACACACACTCTCTCTCTCTCTAGAATAACACAACAAGAGAGATATTGAGAGAGAGTTTATAAAAACAAAATATGAAAACATTTGAATTGTGTTTGTTTGTTGAGGCTCTCTATGATCAACTTTTTCCATTTTATTGTCTCCCCACACCCTTTCACCTTTTACGACTTTATATCAACCCAAAATAAAACCTTAATCAAGACACGATCGAGTTGTTTCTTCTAAGGTTTAAATAACTGAAAACGAAGGTTTTATTATGTTTTTTTTTATATATCTTTAGAGAGAGAGAGAGAGAGAGAGTGATTTGGCCGCTTACCCACTTGATTTGTAAACCTGCCGTGCTGCCAACTTCAACTAACTTTACTTAGATGGGAAGAATATTTAACACTTTACTTAATTATTATTATCATTATGCTTTAATATTAATATATTATTATTATTTATTATTGTTACGGACAATTATGCCGTCAAATAGATGCTCTTTTTTCTTTTACTGGTGGTGGTCCATAGCTAGGGACATGGTGGGCGCGTGGACCGACGCGAATGACTAGTGCAAATGAATTGAATGACGTATTGACGATGGTGTTTC
>JAUTDX010005290.1:0-28422 GCA_030844895.1 Ambrosia x helenae | reverse complement strand
AGTTATCTAACGACTATATGACCATTTATTTCAAAAAATGATCTTTTGCTTTTCAAACTCGAACACAATGAAACATGGTATTATTCTTCCATCGTCATAATCGAATGAGTACGAGTGGTCCAATTCTAGTGCGCTCAAATTTATTGCCAAAATTACTCGTCGTCACATCCGAAGTTGAAGACACCGTACAATAAAAAAATTGTGTCACGTGATCGTGACAAGGCTCCCGAGGTTTTAATTGAAGACTACTAAGTCAATAGTCCAAAACACGAAAAACAATGTCATTTTCTATACTTTCAATTCACCACCCACATTTAACTAATTGTACAGTTTGATTTTAATCCAATAATTTGCGTTCGTTAACTTAAAAAAAAGTTGAGTAAGCATTTGTGTTTTTTTTGACACCGTACCATTACTGTAACAAACCGAATATTGCCAATGTCGGTATATACAATGTCAATTTATAACTTTCAGTTAACCAACCACATTTAATTTTTTGTCTAATAACTTGTGTGCGTTTAATTTAAAAAAAAAAGTTGAATACGTAGTTGTGTTTACAATTTTTTGACATTCGAATTTAAAATTTGGTGAAAATGTAGATAAATTTAAAGTAGAAGACCGGTTCTGACCGAACAACCCTAGTACATGCATTTTTAATGATTTTCAATTAATGTAAAACACATGTCAATATCATATTGGGTAGATTGTTTTCGGTTGTTATATACGACTACCGGTATCGTACCCGTAACGAACTGAACCGAACCAATATTTGCCGAATGTCCATTGCAAACGTATGTTATAAATCTAGTTTTATCTATCCTAAACATCAATGTCGCTGGGTTTTTCACTGACAACTCAATCCCCAAAACTTTGAGAAATGTCATTTTAGCCCCATGCCTTTTTAAAAGTTTTTTCCACCAATAAACCCCCACCCCCAATTTTTTTTATTTTACAAGTTTTATAAACTACTTAAACTTTTTTTTTTCGTTTGGAAAACGAGTGATGTCAAATATATTACGTTGTCGTGCTTATTTTATGTGCGCTTCCCGTTAGTCCTCATTTCGACGTAAATTTTGTTTCGAACCGATTTACAAACATTGCGTTTTACACTTTTCTTTGTAACTCTGTCTTTTACGTACTGTTTTACGAATTATGTGTAGCGCATTGTATCTTACGCTTTGTTTTTACACTTCGTATGTTACTATAAGGTTCAACCCACCTCGCTGTCGCTGCCGCAAATTAGTATCTCCTATGTTCAAACCTTAATATATAGTGACTTGCTAGGGACTAGGGAGAAGTTGCAGTAGAGGTGCACATTTCGGTTTTTTTAAGAACCCGAACCGGTTTAGACTGATACCGGAAGTCCGGAAGCAATTCAATTTTGCACCGGTTTTGTCGGTTTGAAAGGCCGGTATTACTCATCCAGTCTCCCCACAATCAACGCAACTTTACAGCAAGCAAACCCTAGAAAAAAAATGGAGGATTACAAGACGCTTATTGAAGAAGCGTTCGGAGAGTCATCGGAAGACAGCGACGGCGATCACCGTCACCGGCAGCCGGAAGGTTCAAACAACGGTGGCGAATCTGAATCAGTGTTTGGTTTACTGCCTGAATGGGATTGAATCAGTGAAATCAAAGGGTTAAGCTTATGTAGAAGTTTTTTATCTCCTGATCAGCAATCAACTTTGCTTCAATCAATACTGCAAGGTCATTTCTAAAGCTCGAGCTCAGCTTGTTTCGAACTTTGTTTCTAAAGCTCGAGCTTGGCTTGTGTAGTTTTTCAAGTTCAGGCTCGACTTGCCTATTTTTTAGTTTAATTATATATCCATTATAATATTATTTAGTTATTCTTATTATGTATATAACTATTGTTATTTAAATTTTGTATCTAACATATTAAATAAAATTACATAATAATAATAGGCGCGTCTAGGCTTGCGAGAGCTTACTCGAGCTCGATAAGTGGGGCTCGTGTATTAAACAAGCTTAGTTTTAGGCTCGTCGCTCGAGCCCGAGCTCGTTTAAGCTCGGCTTAATTTGAGCTTTTAACGAGCCAATCTTGTGTAGATAACTTGCCTTGTTTACACCCCATCATTACTGTTAAGTTTGATTATTGATTACTTATTCATGTTAAGATTGAATAATGATTAGTGATTTCTGTTAAGAGTTAAGACTGATCATTGATTAGTGATTACAGTGATTGTTCTAAATTCTAATATATTTCTTCTTCTGTAACACTATGGCTGCAGAAGGATGGTTCACTGATGCATCTCACAATCAGGTTAGAAATTAATATCGACATTGTTACATCATTCTTAGAATTTGAGTATGCCGACACATAGTATCGACATTGTTACATCATTCTTAGAATTTGATCACAACTTATTCTTGTACGCAATCATGTGTAACTGTGTAAGTGTTGCAAATTGATTGTTAACATGAGAGATTAAGAAGAGCAGTGATTCATTCACATAGTTTAGCTCGTTCAAAACTTTAAATGAGCTTTAGTTTGTCATTCATGATTTGTGGTAATCGCCTTACAGGCTATGAGGTTTGGTGATCTTCCAGCATGGGCGAATGAGCTGTCAACGTGTATACGAGAGCTTATCCAGTATAGTAATTATGATCTTGAATCAATGGGCATAACTAGTGAAATGGATGGACAAGATTGCATATTTCCATCAAAGCTACTTAACAGAGAGCCTCTCTTTAATCAACTAATTGCTAACTCATACCAGCCAGGTGAGGTGTGAAATGATCTTTTTATTTACCATTTTGCCATTATCATTATCTATATAAACCGAAGATTTCATTTTTGTGTTTGCACATTTGTTCACTTACATGATACATATTATGAACATTTTCATGATTACATCTCTCATCTCTGAGAAATTTAGTTGTTTGGATTCTTAAAGATTTAGCGGTCGTCTGGATCACTGGATGTACATTTTGACATTACTTATTTAATTTTGAATAAGCGGAATAGATCGTTAAACCTATTAAAATGTCTGCTTATGTAAAAGGTAAATTGCATAAAAATTTAACCAATTTTTGTCATTATCTAGATTTTAGGCAATCAACTTTTAGTATGCGCAAAACCTAGGTAGTCGAAGGCGCTGGGTGCACAGTATAAACAAGCCATTTTAGGGGGGGGGGGGGGGGGGGCTAGACATGTTTTAGGTTGGTTTCAAAACTCGAATAAGTTCATTTTTTACTAATCAAGAATTCTCAAAAGTCCCGGTCCGATTTCATTTTCCATTGTTCAAAATTTCAGGGAATCTGTGCACATGTTGACCTAATGCGGTTTGAAGATGGGATAGCCCTGATCTCATTAGAATCATCTTGTGTGATGCATTTCAGCCGTGTTGAGAACGAAGCTGCTAGTGATAGAAAACAACTTGAGCCCAAGATCCCCGTATACCTGACACCCGGATCTTTACTCTTAATATCAGGTGAAGCGCGATACCAATGGAAGCATGAAATCAACCGCAAACCGGGTTTCAGATATGGAATGGCTTAGAAATTGTGCAGAAAAGAAGAACTTCCATTACATTAAGGAAGCTCTGCAACAGTGAGTAGTACCCACTGCATGTTTTAGCGGTACTCTGTTCTCTACAAAGATTTACATTATATGTTATATAAGATTTATTTCAAACTGTTAATTTTAATTCTTAAGTGCAAAATATAGATTTACAGGCGTTAAGAACCCGTTCTAGGTCACCTGACACCCAAGCTGAACCCAAAACAATAGGAGTGGGTATGTGGTGAAAACCACTCTTCAGCCACGAGCCAAGCTGATATCCCCATTACAAAATTCTATGATATACCACACGGGTGGATAAGGGTGGGATCCAAAATGGTATGTTTAGGTTCTTGTAAGTGTGGCTCCCTTTGAACCATGAGATGGTTGTTACTTGTTAGGGTGAGATCCACTAGGACCGCAACGTCAGTGACTAAACATTGTTGCTAGCCATTGACGGTTTCTTTTGAGATATCGTTCTGGCGACGTTGCAAGTCATGTTGCCGGTGGTTTTGGTCTCTAGCGGTGATGGTGGATTTTTTTTCTGTTTCTGTTAGGTAAAAAAACTGGGCGGTTAAGACATGTTTGAGGAGACGAAAGGAACTCATTCATGTTTTCAATCTTAAAATTTTTCAAATGTAAAAACAGCTCGGTAAAACCTTTTACGACATTCAATTCAAAAGCGATTACAAGTCACCTTTTTCGTAGTCAATTGTATCAAATGGTAAAACTGTAAAATTTGATACAACAATTAACAATGGAGGGTAAAAGCTACTATATAGAAGACAAAGTCTCCTTTGCATTTGCATTTTCAAGAATGCCACTCATGTTCTTTCCTTTCAAAAAACCTGCATACCATTGTGCGGAAAGCTTAGGATATCGAGTCAACTCTTTGTCATCCAAGTCAACGTAGTACAAACCATAACCGGAGCTATAGCCATCCAACAACTCGAAAAGATCAAGAAAAGACCAAACAAAATATCCCATCGTGTTCGATCCATTCCTATTACAATGTCACAAATGGAAAAAAAGCAAAAACCATAAGAAATAGGTTTACTTATCAATGGTTCGTTTTGGATTATCACACCTCAAAATCTTGTCCCCCCCACCCACGCCCAATAGGGATGGTGTTGAGGGCTTCCCGCCCCACTCCTGATAGCCTTATTGAACAAGGCAAAATGTGGTGTACCTTACTGCATCCAACAAAGCACCTATGTAGGCATGCAAGTACTCTACCCTTGGGGTGTCGATCAATGTTCCATTCCGTGGTTGTACTTGGCCTGTCCAAAAAAAATCCTTATTTTTTCACACATGTAAAATAGATGTTTTTTTCGCTTATGCGATCCTAACAAAGAGTAAGATATAACGTAAAATGAAAAAAAAAAGTGCTAAAAATATTATTATACAAGTAATTTATTTGATGTACATACCATTTTCATGGATGTAAATAGGAGGATTTCCATATTTTTCCTTTAGATAGTTAAGTAGCTTTTGCAGCCCCAATGGATCCACCGCATACTGAGATTCATATACGTATATAAATATAAAATATAGGAGGGCGTTTACTTTAAAACCGATAGTATGTAGACAAGAAGAGAATAACAACAAATGACCAAACATTCAAACCTGACTTGGAGTGAGTGCACTTCCGTTGTCTGCATACAAGAAACACACATCATGTCAGTATTTAAACGGATATACTACTTAAAGGTGTCAATTTCATACCATTTAGTAACGCTATGGTTGTTTTTGAGCGGTATTATTATCCAACGTGTTAAAGGGATAAACTAAAAAGGTTACCTTATATAAAAAAAGATTAAATAGGGCGAACGGGTCAAAATACTTTATCAAGAGAAACTAGATTACCATAAGCTGAAAACTTCTGTAATAACATCTAACCCTAATTTTTGATGTAAAAGAGGTAAAATTTGGACCAAGAGAATTTCAGGGCAAACCAACTCGTTTAGTCAAGCACAAAAAGTACCCTATTTCCCGGCACCCAACACGCCCAACTCATCCATTTTGCCACCTCTAATGAACATAGTTGTAACACAAAAAGAAAGACACACACATATACGAGTTACTGCCATGTCAGCAGAAAAGTCCCTGATCTCCATTTCAAGACTACTGGGGTTGTCCTTGATATATATTGTGCTATAGTGGTTTATGCCAAAGAAGTCAAATGAACCCTTGATTCTCTCAGATTCAAGTTTGGTAAAACTTGGAATTCGATTGCCTGCATTTTTCTTCATTATTTCTGGGTAATCCCCATACACCAATGGATTCAAAATCCTGAAATAGGAACCATGAAATGAAATTTAAAGGGGAGGTTTGATTCAAAGATGACATAATATGATAATCTACTAGAGGTGGCAATTTCGACTCATCTACTTATGAACAACTCGATTCTTGCGATGTTTTTATGGTTAACAGAAACGGAATAAAAAAAAAAAGCTAGCTTGAAAGGTAATGAGTCAAACGGGTCAGAAGTTGCTTCAAGTGTATGTTTATAGCATAAAACCAAGGGTGACAGATTGTGTCAGGTTTGGCTTCCCTGGTTCGTATAACCCAACCTGCACATGACCCAAACAACTAATCACGTCAAGTTGTCGAACACTCGAACCCCAATGCAGATTGTCTACAACACTGGTAACCCCAACACGGCCTGTGTAACCTAGTTATCTTAATGGGAAATGGGTTGGCAGGTCAACATGTTTCAGTTTTAAAATAACATAAAAGCTTAAGCTTTAGTATGATTATTTCCAAATTATATATTTTTATGCTTTCGTGGGTGGAAAAAAGGGTTGTCGTCAACCCACACCCGACAAATAGCTAATGCCATCCCATATATGACCCTAAGTCTTAACCAGTTTATTTCATGCCGTGTTGGAATTGCTGCTTTGGTTTTAAAAAGAGTGAAGCGTACAAAAGCGATGAGGTCTAAAACCAAGGCGCAAAGTGCAGAGCGCAAAAGTGATGGGCTTTCGTACGCGAAGCGCAAGGCGATTATATAATTTTTTCTATATATCCTATAGGTTTTTAGCATCCTTACCCCAAAATATAGATATAAATAAGGTTTATATATGATTTAACTTAAATGTATAACCTTTTTAGCTCAATGTATAACACTTCGAAGCACAAAAACACGAAAAGCGCGCTTTTTGCGCCTTTCCTGCGCTTTTTGTACACTGCGCGCCTTGAGTGACATAAGGCGCATTGATCTACGCCTCAGGTCGCCTCACGCTTAAGCGCGCTTGAGGCGCGCTTTTTAAAACCTAGTTACCTGCTCCTAATTAAGCTTCCTATATCATTCTATGCCAAAATTAGATAAGTGTTGATGCAATATCATTTTAGCAAGCGGATTTGACACTAATTAATTAGAAAAAAAATTATAAGTGTTCCAGTAGAAAAACGTTTACTAGTTTTGATCACACCTCTAGGATTTATCTAAAGAACTTAAAAGAGTATGACAATGGGAGTTTACAAAAATAGATTTTGGTTACGTCTAATGGATCACATTTGAATACTCACCAACCCACATAGAAATCATGTGCTCTTTCGGTAGCTTTCACATCTTCAATTGTATTTGTATTAGGTTCATTCCAAAAGGCATATACATTTATTCCAACAAAACCATGTTGCGTGGCCTGCATCATCACCGATATCCATTATGCAAACAGGAAATTAATAACTACTGAATAAATGTGTTATAATTAGAGGTGTCAACTACAGCCCTTTACTAATAGATGGGGCTGATTTGGGTTATGTTTCCCTCTTATGGGTCAGATTGGTAAGATGAAAAATATAAAAGAATTAGCTTAAAAGGAAACGAGTCAAAAGTCATAGTCTGTTAAAAAAAAATAGACTATTGGGGGGGGGGGGGGGGGGGGGGTATCATACCATCATTAAACCCATTCCCATTTTATCACACCCAATCACTTTGTGCCACCTCGACTTTTCACATTTTATCACATCCATCACTAAACACATGGGGCGGTGTATCACACCATCGCTAAATCATTCCCCACCAGTCCAAAAAAAACCAACCAATCACAACATTACCCCACTCTACACACCTGTCACTGTCGTGATGTACAACAAAACCGTGATGATTTTTGTCCATCACATGGGTGGCGGGGCGGTATATCACAGCCCTCACATTTTTACCATGTTTGACACGCAATATATTGGATAGACGGGTCATAACCGACAACATGATCATGAACAACCTCATGGCAAATCATCATAGGTCTCAGTTACAAATCTTTATAACAGATGGGTCGACTTGCCTTACATTTCTTCTCTTATGGGTCCAACCGGTAAAATAATAAAAAAAGTTACAAGAATTAACTTAAAAGAAAATGGTCAAATTGGTAAAACAGGTTGAAAGTAACTGTGGGCATAAAACCTCCTAAATCATTTTGCTAAATTATTCATACCTATATTAAATGTAACTTTGGCAGTCATATTGACACGCTAAAAATTTTTGGGCAAAAATTGTTCCAGGCCAATCCGACACGAACAAAATTCTAATTCTACCCATTTTCAACCAAATGTATTTTGATCATTTATCCAACCAGCCCATTTTGACATTTCTACAGATCACAGAAAAGATTTTACCTTGTATTTTCTTCGGTACAGTCTTACTGTTGATGCATGTGCCAACAACAAATGGTGAGCAACAATGTATGGTTCAGATGTGGAGTCACCATTAGTACAATTAATTGCCCCAAATGGGTAAGAACATCGTCCAGGTGGCGAGAAACCCCCATCATAACCACCTATAGCAAATACATTAGCTTCATTAAAAGTAGTCCAGTGCAAAACCCTATCACCAAATTCTCTGAAGCAAACATCAGCATATGCGATGAAGTCATTCCTGCATTTAAAAACATTAAACCAATTTTCTAAATTTGTAATTCTTACTTTTTTGTTCATAAGTGGTTATAATACCAAAGTTTTTGTTAGAAATTTACACTGATTTTCTACTAATCCATCCTCCATACTCATCTTCAAGAATTTGTGGTAGATCATCATGATGTAATGTAATATGTGGTTGTATTCCTGAACAAACAGCATTGAAATATTAGAACTCAAATTATGTTGGGTGGAAAACAAGTAATTTTTTAGGTAGCGTAAACTGCACGAAATAGACGATAACTTTACAATTTTAATTTATCCTATCAGCCATTTTGAATTATGCACAAAATAGAAATCAACTTACAATTTCTTAAAACTTTAGGTGTGGCATTGGTTGATGTCACACAGCACCCACATCACATGTGATAAGAATTAAATAAGAAAATCATTTGCAACTTTGAAGAGAATGATCTTATTTTAATTAAATGATTCATTCATTTATATTTAACCATGGCTGATAAGCTTGTCGATGAAATCATTGTAGTATTGCAATCCCTTTAAATTCACGGGTCCTCTTCCATCTGCAAAGAAAAAAAAACAGGATTACATTAAGCAATATAAGCAGATTTACTGAACTTTTGTTATAACTGATATTAGACAATTAAGTTAACATACTTGGGATCAGTCGGGACCAAGAGATAGAAAATCTAAAAGCTTCCAAACCTGTGTCTGCCATAAGTTGAATGTCTTCCTGCAGATTTAGATTCAGTCAGACCCTAGATTATATCTTAACTTGTTAAGTTTTAAACACTAAAATATAAGATATGCTCATCATATCTTAGTCAAACTTGTTCAATGGATGGTCTAATTTGTTCAAATACTCAAACCTCGGTCGATTGTGAGGTTTGAATACAGTATGGTGGTGAACAATTTTGTAGTTCAGTGTGTCAACGGCCAATAATCAATAGTTCAGGGTGTTAAAATCCAATTTCCCTCAAATTTACCCATTGCAATAATGGTCCAATTTGTTCAAATATTGGTCAACGTGCATAAAGTGCCGCATCAGACCACATCATGTGTTGCGCGCATCGTGAAATCGCATCATACCGCATCATACGATGCCATTTCACCACCGCATCACATGATGCGTCCATCACCCACTCCTGATGCGCACATTTTAAAACCATGTTAGGTAATTTGCCTTTCAAAAGCTCAGAATTTACTTTTTAAAGCTAATTTGAATAGCTTATATTGAGAAGCCTAATTTTCCAAAATAAAAGCTAAAACTCTCACATCTAGTCTTTTTGCTTAATCAAACATTTTTTTTTTTAAAACCAAAAGCTTAAGTACTCAAAGGAAAGATTTCATTTGGATGACAAAGCTGTAGCTTTAATTTTGGAAAAACAAGTACCAAAAGAATTAAGCTACCCAAACTAGTGTTGAAAAATAAGAATAAAGCTTTTGAGGGCAAAATTACTCAGCTACCCCCTCGTGAAAATCTTGCGGCAAAAAAGTATTTGTGTGTGTTCTTTAATGGTCACTATATACCTTTGTCAAAGTGTCAAACACTTACATAAAAACTAATATCTCCAACTAGTTTTGTCAAACTCACACACAATCATGTCAAACAATCGCCTTGAAAAGAGACAACATTTGCTTAAACATGTTGAATTAACCTGTCCTCAATTGGGCTCTCAGGAAAACAAAAAGATGAGTTGTGGGTTGTAAAAGATCTACATGATATGTACCTTGTATTTATGATACCCATCACATGCTACATCACCATTTGCTCCATTATAGTAGCCTGAGATTTTGGATCCAAAACATTATGACTCAGACCTTAACAAACAAGCATAAATTTACCATAAACAGAATCATCAAGTATGCACCTTGGTTTTACATTTGAACAATTTAAAGGATTCCCTTCATGACATGGATGATATAAATTACTTTTGACATTTAAGAGTTCTCATATAAAAAGTGTTCGGATTATGGACTCACAAACATGGCGAAGGATTGAAGAGGCCAGGGGGGCAAACAAATAGAGTTGGTAGTTGGTACATGTCCATAGACCGAGGAACGTAGGGAACCCTAAGACTGAATGAAATGAATGTTTAGTGAAGCGTTCGGCAGGAAGTCCGTTTATGTTTGGCAAGTTCATTTTATTTAATAAACGAACAAACAAAAACACATGTATCGCTTGTTCATTTGTGCTCGTTTGTATTCGATAGTCTACATTGGTTTACGTCCATTTACATATTCACATGTCGTTTTTAGGTCCAACAAATTGATGTTCACGTTAACCTCTAAGAGTTTAACTAGTGTTGGTTCATCTATATGTTCAATTATATTTGTCTGTTTATGTTCTACTAGTAACAATCAAACATAAATGAACGTTAACACACTCATTTTAAACTTAACAAATGAACACTCATTTTCGTTCAGTTAGCGGCCTAAGGAAAGCAGAAAAAGGTGCGTATCAGTTTATACATGGACAGCAAAAGGAAAGGAAAGAGTCGAAGGAGAAAACGATGTCGTATTGTGAATTACCTTGATGAGCAAAAGTGTCCCAAATGCTGGAAGTACGTCCGTCTTCCAACACCGCTCCTTCTACCTATTCATTTATTCAAGCGCACACACACACACACATTAATTAATGAATTAATTAAATTAGCCACTGTATAGTAATAAAAACACTTGAAATGAAATGAAATGAAACGAAGAGATTAACCTGATAGGCAGAAGTTCCGGCACCAAAGACGAAATGAGGTGGAAAATCATGGCGTCCGTACTCATCAACAACAGTACTGTATGCATTAATCTTAACGATGACAATAATAATAACAGAAAGAAGACGAACGGTATTCGACATGACATGAGGTGCAATTACAAGGTATGAATCGTCGTCGATTATATATCTGTTGTGACTCGTGACCACGTGATGTACTACCGTTTATTGGTGATAGAAGGATATCTATTAGCGCAACCACGTACTCCACTAAAAAATATTTCATTTCATCTACTACACCACTTCACTCAAACAATTTTTTAGAACCAACACTTCACTTATTCTTTATCCTAACAATTAATTATTTTCACATAATAATAATATATTAAAAAGTTTCTTTTCTTCTCCAATATTAACTTGCACAAAGAGTTTTTACGCCACTACTGATTCTTCTCCATTTTCTTCATCATCTAGCCGATTTTTCTTTTATGTAGTGGTGGTCAACGGCGGCCAACAGAGAGAGAGAGACTTCTGTGAAGGTATCCGTTAAATAGAACCAGAATTTGGTCCACGGATCCACTACCAGCACCACTGGCGGCGGTGTTACCATGCTAGTAGTGGAGGTACCCGTGACCAATTCTGGTGACTTCCCGTCCCCCTTATTATTTCACACGGTTTTTTATCTCACGTTACAACGCAACCATGAAGTTCAATAGTCTATCATTACTTTCACAAATCATGTAGTGTCACATTATTTCATTGAACCAGAATTTTGAAGGTAGCACTCCGCTTAAATAAACATTAATTAAACATTTTTTATTCACCTAAAATAAGTTTACATTTATTAAAAATAAAAATATATATAAAAATGCAAACACATAAATTAAAAATAAAACTATTCTGTATCCACTTCGAGGTGGGGTAGATCTAGAGTAGCTAGATGTTCCACAAGATCATTTCGAATTCGGAAATGCATATCGGAGTCTCTGCAAGACAATTTTCTTCCAACACTGGTTGGAATATGTGGAAAAAGAGTGGCATATGTGTAAAGTAAATACGGACCCTTGATCAAGGCAAACCAAAGACTAAGATGAGACGAGTGACAATTTTGTGAGTACGCATTCACCACCGCTGTCAAGAGGTGTTTCCTCGTGTCCTCCGTCGACACTGTCTTCACCGGATAAGTCATTGGGAATTTCAACTCGGGTTATTGCTAGGATGACAGTTGATGGGCGTATTGATTCGATGACAGTTGATGGGCGTATTGATTCTTGTTGTATTAAGCATCTTAAAGGGAGCAAAAAAAAAAGTATGATTGTAACATTATGAGTGCATGAATACCGTTGTAATACATGCTTCTAACTTGTACCTAAATGTTATTATATATAACAAGAAAAGAAAAACTAATAGTAGCATATAAAAGCAATTTCATGCAATACAACATATTTTCCATCATTCAGCAAAACAAATGGAGGCCAAAAGCTAATATGTAGCAGACAAACTCATGTTCTTTCCTTTCAAAAAACCAGCATACCAGTGTGCAGAAAGCTTAGGATATCGAGTCAACTCCTTGTCATCCAAGTCGACAAAGTACAAACCATAACCGGTGTTATAGCCATCGAACAACTCAAAAAGATCAAGGAAAGACCAAACAAAATATCCCATCGTGTTCGATCCATTCCTATTACAATGTCACAAATGGTAAAACAAATCATAACAAATAGGTTTATCTCAACCTAAAATGAACAAAAAAGTGTTTACTAGTCAAAAGGTCAACCCAAATAATTCAACCACACTAATAACAACCCATTTCAACCTTATATGTTTACTTGTTACCCAACCTGACAATTTCTACATAAGGCGGTAAGATGATATCTTGAGCAATTACATATCCAGGGCCCCTGACACAAATAGACGCCTCCTATTTTTGACACTATGGGAATAGGCATTGATCTCTAACTATGTGACATTTTATTTATAAGAGGTGATTGTAAAAAAGGTAATTTCTATCTTATAATGATAGAATATATTGTAGAATGACAAATGTTTGTTCTGTACAAATCACCTTTTATTTTATGTTTGCTGGTGTGCATAGTAGTTTCATTTGTGTACAAATCAACCAACTTATTTAACAAGCAATATATATTGAGGTTTACCTTAGAGCGTCCAACAAAGCACCAATATAGGCATGCAAGTACTCTACCCTTACGGTGTCGATCAATGTTCCGTTACGTGGTTGTACCTGACCTGCCAAAATAATATTTACTTTTACTTTTTTAACTTTGTATGCACATGCATATCCCACGGATCACACGAGTGAAAACACCTGTTTTTGCACTTAGGGCCTGTTTGGTAGCCTCTTAATGAGGCTCTGAACCATTCAGACTGTTTGTTTCAACATAAAAAAAGGCTCTGAATGGAATTGTTAAGAGCTGAATCATTCAAACTTGGTGCATATCTGAATCATTCAGCACTTAATCAACCAAACAGCCCCTAAGGGGACATGATATAAGGTGAAAAAAATGCTAAAAGTAAGTTATTTGATGTATATACCATTTTCATGGATGTAAATAGGAGGATTTCCATATGTTTCCTTTAGATAGTTAAGGAGCTTTTGCAGACCCAATGGATTCACCTCAAACTGAGAATATGTATTAAGTAAAGTTAGTACTACAAGTGGAAGTCATGATAATAAGAGAATACCAATAAATGATCAACAATTCAAACCTGAGTTGGATGGATTCCAGTTTCATTGACTGCATTCGAGAAAAAACACATTACTTCAGTATTTAAATGAATGTTCAACTTAAATGAATTGCGGTTTAACTACTTAAGAATTGGTCGATTTGAGTGATTTTTATTCTATCTTAAATGGGCAAACTAAAAGGGCTGCCTTAAAAAAGGTTAAATTAGGCGAACGGGTCAAAGGTTGCCGAAAGTGTATTTGTAATGCGTACAACCACACAAGTACTTCTGTTTAATAAAATAAATTGATATAGAGTTAATGTAACTTCTGTAATCGTATCTTACTGTAACTTTTTATGTAAAAAAGGTAAGAATGTTGGACCAAGTGTATTTCGGAACAACCATATCCGTTATTGGACATTACCCAACACGTCCAATTTGCCACCTCTAATGAACATAGTTGTATGCATGTATCATAAAACCAATACATACATATAAGTGTTGCTGCCATGTCAGCATTCAAGTCCCTGATCTCCATTTCAAGACTATTGGGGTTGTCCTTGACATATAATGTGTTATAGTGGTTAATGCCAAGAAAGTCAAATGAACCCTTGATTTTCTCTGATTCATGTTTGGTAAAATTTGGAATTCGACTGCCTGCATTTTTCTTCATTATTTCTGGGTAATCTCCGTTCACCAATGGATTCAAAAACCTGGAATAGGAACCATGAAATGAAAATTAAGTGAAGGTTTGATTCAACGATGATCTAATCTATTAGAGTTGGCAATTTCGACTCTTTATTAATGAATGAGTGACCCTGGTTGGAATAGAGCTCACAATCTATGACGCAGCCCGCCAACACATGTCTCGACACAAAGTGAAATGGGCTATGGGTCACGCTAACACAACATGGCTCAAGAGTATGACCATGAGAGTTTAAACATTATAGTTTTTCGTTATATCACATTTGATCAACTTACCAACCCACATAGAAATCATTTGCTCTCTGGGTAGCTTTCACATCTTCAATTTTATTTGAATAAGGTTCATACCAATATGCAAAGATATTTATTCCAACAAAACCATGTTGTGTGGCCTGCATCATCACCATTATCCATTATGCAATCAAATAGTGAATAAATATTGAATAATTGTGTGCCTTTGTACTAATATAAAAGACTTGGCTTATAAGGAAATGGGTCAAATTAGTAACTAGGGTCAAGAGTCACCCCAGGTGAACTCTTGATGCATAAAACTTCCTAAGCCATCTCGTTAAAAAGTTTAGACTGCTATTGAAGTAATAAACTGTCCTCTTGCCCAACCCGCCCATTTTGACACCTCTACAGATCGTGGAAAAGATTTTTACCTTGTATTTTTTTCGGTACAAGTTTACAGTTGATGCATGTGCCAACAACAAATGGTGAGCTACAATGTATGGTTCAGATGTGGAGTCACCTTTAGTACAATTAGACCCAAATGGGTAAGAACATCGTCCAGGTGGTAAGAAACCCAGATCATAACCACCTATAGCAAATACATTAGCTTCATTAAAAGTAGTCCAGTGCAAAACCCTGTCACCAAATTCTCTGAAGCAAACATCAGCATATGCAACGAAGTCATTCCTGCATTTAAAAAATAGTAACCCATTTAAAAAAATTATCGTTATATATATGGTTATGAAAGTAAACTTAAAGTTTCGAATGTACACTGCTTTTCTACTAAGCCATCCTCCGTATTCATCTTCAAGAATCTGTGGTATATCATCGTGATGCAACGTAACATGTGGTTGTATTCCTGAACAATCAGCATTAAAAAATTAGAAGTTGAATTTTGTTTGCAGGAAAAAAATGTAATTTAACCTTCTTTTTAGAAAAAAAGAACTTTAACACGTTTTTTTTAATTCTAGTAACGATTTTTATTAGGCGCACAAAAACAGACTTACATTTTATAATAGATTTAAGCCGAAGTGGCATTGGTTGATGTCACGCCAGCACCAACATGGCATATGAAAGAATGAGTGTGAAAAACATATTTACTACTTAGAAAAGGATGATCTTATATTAGTTATTAATGTCACGTATTGTAAGCTTGACCAAATTTCAGTGATACTTAACCATGGCTGATAAGCTTGTTGATGAAATCATTGTAGTATTGCAATCCCTTTAAATTTATGGATCCTCTACCATCTGCGAGAAAATAAGATTACACATAAGCAATATAGGCAGAATTACTGAACTTTTGTTACAACTGATATTAGACAATTAAGTTAGCATACTTGGGATGAGTCTGGACCAAGAGATGGAAAATCTAAAAGCTTCCAAACCTGTGTCTGCCATAAGTTGAATGTCTTCCTGCGCATTTAAATTCAGTCAGAGTCGAGTGAATTATCTTAATTCAGTCAGACTCTAGTTATTCAGTTTTACTGTATTGTATTATTTATGTGTCTTCTTTTATGTCATTTTATACTTTTTGGCTACAACTACCATTTCTAGACACTTCTATACAAACTAATAGCCACAACTCACAGCTCCAACTAGCATGGTCAAACTTACACACAATGTAAAGCGTTCGTCTTGCATAGAGCCCGCATTTGCTTAAACATGTTATATGTTGAGCTCTTGCGGTAACAAGAAGAACAGTTGTGGGCTGTGGAAGACGTACATGGTATATACCTTGTATTTATGGTACCCATCACATGCTACATCAGCGTTTGCTCCATTGTAGTAGCCTGAGATTTTGGATCCAGTAAACTAACACTCAGACATTAGAAAACATAAATTTATCATAAACAGAATCATCTCATGAACACATCAAGATCTTTCTCATACAATGAGAGTCTTAAACCACCTTTTATACCATTTGATGTTACAACCTTCTATTTAGTCACCATTAGATGTGATATTGCGATAGATAGACTGCTATAACAAGAAAATGTGACATGGTAGATGTTTTTACCATTAAAAAAAGGTTAAAAATGTGGCTTGGCTATGATTTTCCCCATTATAGGTCATTTGCATCAAACAATAACAAATAAAAAATCAATAAGCCTAAGCAGCATTTGGATCGGCCGAGTAACCCAGATACCTAACCGACACCAGGCCGATTAAGCATATTCAGTTCTCGGCCTTAGTTTTAAGGGTGGGTTCAGTTCGGTCGGTAAATACCCAAAACATAAGCACCTTAGCATAAACATTCATATTTGGTCTGGGCTCCAACAAGACCAACCCAATCCGAAAAGAGAGACCTTATTAGAAGTTCAAGTTTCAACCATCTCGTTAGATAATGTGACTTGTTTGTGGTTGGGCTCCTCCTACCCAATAGCCGAAATATACTTTATGTTTTACAAGCCTAAAAAACTAAAAGTTAAAGGGGCCAACCCCACTTCGCACAAATTTCACGTTTTTGTTAGATGAGAATCGACTTGTATGGTTCTTCAGCGTCTTCATGGTTCTCTTTCAAAACATTCAAATCTTTATTTTTTAAAACTTCGGACAAATGTTTCATGAATGTGTTTTCTATTTTTATTATCAGGTCCACCAACAACTTGCGCCGTTCTCGATTCTTCTCCATTTCCACCAACTTTCCCGACTTGTATTCGGTCATCTCATCCACCCAAACCATTTTCCCTTTGCCACTTGACGACTCAAAACTTTTCCTTCGAGTTGTTTTCTCTTTTAATTTCCCTTTGCCACTTGACGACTCATCAATCAGATCGGGAGCTACTTGGAACACCCCGGATGCGATTTGAGTTAGCATGTTGGGTTAGAGTAGTGTAGTGGATATTGGTTTGGAAGCGAAAATTGTTTGGTTTGATACATAAGGTTTTGAAAACCTTGGTTTTGAAAGGGTGGGGTGGGCATATGTTGGGTTTAAGATGCTTGGTGACTTGGTGTATAGGTTATGGGGTTTGTGGTTCGTCTTGACGAAACCTAGCCGGTTCGCCTAAATTAGACCGAACCTTTTGGTCAAAACTTTCGCTTCGTAGCCGATTGTTTCTTGCTCAATCCTTCCATTTTTTTTTGAGATTGAATGTATTTTGATTGAGGTTTGTTTGATTGTTAGAGATATTGTTTGATTGTTTGTGATATTGATTTTGGTTGAAAAATGAAGTTTATATATAGTGTTTGATTATTTAAAATAATTTTTTTAAGGGAACGGCAAAAAAAACGGTCATAAAGCTGCGTGATGGTCATCACGCTTTTTCTTCATCGCGGCCGTGATTAATAATGTGGGGCGGTGTTCGTGATGGTCACAGCCAGCCCATCACGGATCGCCCCGTCCACCCTAATATGGATTAACCACATTCTAGTAGAGTAGTAGGCCGCAATCATCATTCATCAGACTTTGATTTTTATGTGTAAGAACTTTTTTGGTGAAAAAATTACTCCTGTGTAATATTTTCCGCCGCCCACTTTCATTGATCAAGTTTTGTCACTACTACCCACGAGGTCCTGTCTTCGGTTTTGATTTCCAGTCCGATTCAACTCGAGACACACTCACACACAGGGCCGGCCCTTAAGGGGTGCGGAAAGGACTCCCGGCCCGGGCCCAATTTCTCGGGGGCACATTGACCCTCCGGCAATCCAAGTTTTCTTAACATTGATGTCCTTAATTCGATGGATTTTTGTATGTTTGAACCCCAAAATTGTTAATCAAGTATTAATCAAAGTGAAGGGCAGTTTATATAAAACAGAAACTAAAGAAATGTTGAAAGAGGGTAAGAATTAAAGAAGAAAATGAAATGGTTTGAGAAAAAAAATTGCAATTTTATTAATGAGTGTAGAAAATAAATTTGATCCATCAATTTGATATTACTTTAATCGTAGTTAAAAAAAAATAGTTTACATTATTTTATTTCGTTAAGGCCTAAAGTTAAGGCTAAGGGGCACAACTTTTGTAGCTCGGCCCGGGCACCTGAATTTTCAGGGCCGGCCCTGCTCACACACATTAAGAACTAGTAACATGACATGATTAAAGATTAATTCATTACCTACAGTGAATTGAAACAAGTGTTGAAGTTGGTGGTGTAATAAACAAACCCCCAAAACTCATTAATTAATCTAAATTAACGAGGCCAGAAAAGTTAGAGAAATATTATTAGTAAAACGATGTCGTATTGTGTTACCTTGATGAGCAAAAGTGTCCCAAATGCTAAAAGTACGTCCATCTTCCAACACTGCTCCTTCTACCTTATCAATCACAGACACATTAATATTAATTTATCCACTCTAAAAAAACACACTTAAAATAAAATAAAAATAAATAAAAATGAAGAGGATTAACCTGATAGGCAGAGGTTCCAGAACCAAAGACGAAATGAGGTGGAAAATCACGTCGTACGTACTCATCGACAACACTGTATGCATTCTTAACGATGACAATAATAATAATAAGAATAAAAGAAAGAAGAGGAAAGGAGTTCGACATGAGCTGCTGCTGCTACTGCTACTGCTACTGCACGTGATGATGAATGGAGGATTATTAATCGGATTTTATGGCTGAATATTATATCCGTCGGTCGAATTGCCTGCAATGACGTTGTTATGTTAATGTCGTCCACGTATACTTTTACAAGTGGGTATCAATTTAGTATTTAATTATTTAAAGTCGTTGGCGAAGCTACGTTGGGGTCGGGATGCCCCGGACACCATTTTTTTTTCTAAGTAGTGTAAATATAGGCCTTTTTGTCTAAAAATTTCATACGTATTTAGTCCGCCCCCTTTCTTTTAAGGGTCTCGTGACTTTCGGCCTCACGATTTTTTTCAAGCTCCACTACTATCTAAAGTTATTGTTCTTTTGGTGCTCTATAGTAATCCAACACTCCCCCAAACTAGTTGAAATGTTTACGATTCGGTTACTATCATTTGGTTTATTTGGTTAGTTTGCGTGTTTTCAGTTTGGTTCGGTTAATAACTAAAATCGAGCTTGGACTAATTTTTTTTATTAGAAATACATGAAATACTGGAATACAACATAAATACATGAAATGAAGTTATAAAAGATAGAAATATATGTAAATATAAAACATCTTGTTCAATTCGGTTAATCTTGATTAAAATTAACCGAGTGCACAAGAAAACCAATAATCAATTTCAGTGAATTCGGTTTTCAATTAATTCAACTTAGAGGGTGTTTGGGATTGAGTTTGGAAATGCAAAAGTGCTTTTGGTTAGAAGTGCTTATTGGCTTATGACTTTTTGAAAATGAGTTTTGAAAAACGTGTTTGGATTAGCTTTTGGGATGAGAAACGTCAAAAAAGTCAATAGATTGTTTTTTAAGTGTTTTGCTTAACTTGTTGTGAATATTGGTTGTATGGGTGGTAGATTTGTAATTTTTTTTTCCAAAAGCCAAAAGCTAGGATTTCTAACTTATCAAAAACAACTTTTCCACCCTTAAAAGCCAAAAGCCAAAACAGAAAGTGCTTTTAGGTTACACAAACAACTTATTGACTTATTGGCTTTTTGGAAAAGCCAACAAGTCAATAAGCTGTTTGTGTAACCTAAAAGCACTTTCTGTTTTGACTTTTGGCTTTTAGTTTTTAAGGGTGGAAAAGCTGTTTTTGAAAAGTTAGAAATCCTGGCTTTTGATTTTTGACTTTTGGAAAAAAATTACAAATCTACCATCCATACAACCAGTATTCACAATAAGTTAAGCGAAACACTTAAAAAAATAACAATTTATTGACTTTTTGACGTTTCTCATCACAAAAGCTAATCCAAACACTTTTTTTAAAACTCAATTTCAAAAAGTCATAAGCCAATAAGCATTTTTTACTAAAAGCACTTTTGCATTTCCAAACTCAATCCCAAACACACTCTTAGTCAAATTCAATTTTGGTTAACGGTTCGGTTTTTCTTGTTGTCCTCGCACGCAGGAGGAGGGATTTGCACCGGTTTCGCCCTAAAAAAACAACACTTTAAATCTTTAATCATTAAAAAGTAAAAAACATGAACTTGAGAGACATTACTTGTAAGTATGAGTAAATATCAAGGACTAATTCGTAAAAAAAAGGACCAAACAAACTCGAAGCTCCAAAGCGAACCGGCGTCGTTTAGCTTCAGGTATTGTTGTTGTTTAACCGGCGGTTCGATCTGTAACAATGGCGGCAAAGGGATTATTATCATCGGAAGCTGTGACGGCTTACCGGACACTGCTCAGAGCCACTCGGAAATCGTTCGCCGGAGATACGGTGATGCTGCAGGGATCGGCGGCGGAGGTAAGGAAGAAGTTTGAGGAGAATCGTCACGTGACATCGGAGACAGAGATTAAGAAGCTTCTAGATGAGGCACGTGAGGCGTCTGATTTCATATCTAATATGATTGTTCAGGCGAAGCTTAATTCGCGCGGCGGTTACGGTATTATTATTATTATTATTATTATTATTATTATTATTATTATTATTATTATTATTATTATAACGCAATTTGTTTGTTATGTGTTTGTTATTTGTTTGATATGTATTTACTGATTTATGTGATTGATGTAGGATTTAGAAGTGATTAGTTGCTAAGTTGCTATGTTAAGAGTTTGAGTATTTTTAGGGTTACCTAATTCAGTTGCTGTTTGTTGAATTGAATTTGAAATGATTCGTTGTGGACATGGATTTGAATGATTCGTTAGGTATCGGTATCAGTATTGGTATCGGACTTATTTGGTTCTGAGATTGATGTGGAATTTAGAAGAGATAAGTTCACAAACTGTACAAGCTTCTTCTAAAGACGGATTATTCACATTTCGTTTCATGGTTACAATGTTAAAGAGTTAGAATGTTGTAGGTTTACCTAATTCAATTGCTACTTGTTTAGTTGAGATGTGTGTCGTAAACACTGCTTCAGAGAAATGAGTGTCTTATGGAATGGATTCGAATGATTTCTTTAGGGATTTAAGTTTTGTACTCTACAACAGTACAACTAAAGCCAATTCAATTCTGGTTCGTAAATACTGATTTTCAAGGGTTAGTATTGGTGGTGAAGCTCATCAATAATCATGCTTCAGTTCTTACCTGACAATAGATACACCCTCATAGAATCTTATTTACTTGAAACATTGGTTTGAAAAAAAACGTGACGTGCTCCAAGCCATTTTGTTGCCAAAAGCCGAAGCGCGATGCCCACACATCACGTGCATGAAGCTTGCGTCTATGTGCAACTAAATAAGCTTTTTTTTTTACAACCAGAAGCTGCATCGCTCATCTTTTTACCTATTACATACAAACCTACTAATCAAGTTATTGGGTAAACCTTTATAATTTCTTCATCCCGTTGATTGTTTTTACGGATATAAACCTCATAATGACCCTAATTTTAAGTTTTTAACCATTTTGACCCAGAACTACATGAGGCATGCCTTTTGCCCCTGATGCGTTTTCCTTAATGCCTCGCCCATCAGGCACGCCTTTTTAAACCTAAAGATTTCATTTTTGTATTCTACTTATAAGTTTCGTAAGCATCTTACTCTAGATTTACGAGTCACAAGCCAAAACTAATCAACTAGGTTTAGTGATGTTATCATGGTCATAATTTGTCTTGTGACTGCTACTGGAGCTGCTGCAATCAGTGCCTCAGTTCTTTTTAACCTGATCTTAGAGACAACCTGTAACAAGTGGATCAGATAAAGCGTAGCTTACGCTTGGCAGCTGACCTTCAAAGGGTTAAGGCAGAAACTAGTTGAAGTTGGATACAAGTCTGACAACTCTCCTAGAGGGAAGTCAGTAGCTTACTGTTGCTCCACCCTTTGAAGGTTAGGGGCAACCCTGTTGGGATTTTTATCTTGTAGTCACACTGTGGATTAGTTAGTTGTATAATTGGAAAAGTTAAAACATCTTGAGTTTAAAGTTTTCACGATTGTTATGGTACAATGCCAAGCATTATGATTATATTTGTATTATCTACTTCATATGGCTTCTGACGTTAAAGTTCCGAGCTTAATTATTATGTTTAATCATTTATCTTAATATTTTTTTCAGAAGTGAAGCCCAGCAAGGACCATGCAGGATTAACACTTGAAGTACCTTCCGAAGAAATTCTGAAAAAGTCTGCTTGATGAAAAACGATAGTTTATACAAACTAGTAAGTGAGCTTATTTTCTGTGACTTTAGATGCTCATATTTTTTGTTCTGTAATCGATCAAAACAACAATAATTTTCTGTTTTCATAAACTTATATTACTCAACCTTGAGTCATATCTTTCTTAATTTATAAGACTGTTTCTACATTCTGCCCTTTTTCTTTAACAGTCCTTTATTTTTCTGTATCAATCTTGCATTTACAAACCGATTTAATGTTTTGTATGGTTTTATCACTTTTTTTATGAACATGTCTTGCTGCCATGATGCACGCTGTCTTGATATGGATACCGTGAGAACCTGTTACTGGTTATAACTTATAATTCACTGGACTCACGAGTACTTTGCTAAATAATGGCACCAGCGCAACTGCACCGGACAGGTAGCCTTTAAGGGGTTAAAAGCATAAAACTAATGGAAGTCATACTCGAACTTATATACTACCTATTTTGGTCACCTTTATGTACTTGTTTAGCATAAGTCAAAGAAGAATATTAAAGGAAACTTTAGAAATTCATGGTGGGTCTTTCTTATTTTACATGATCATCTCGAGACTCTTTCTTTCAGTTTACACTATCACTTACCAATCTTTATAACCCACATCCTATTCTTTCTTAACACTTTTTACCTTATCCAAAAACCCTTTCTCTTTACATGATACATAAACACGTTCATCATTTGAATCCTTTGCTTCATAGAGTCGATCTCTAAATAACATGAACTCGAGTTAAGTTGGTAACATTTTTGTTACTATCATGTTAACAACCTCATATCATGGGTATGGTGTTCTAGAGGAGATGGCTATGTTACATTGCTTGCAGTGTTGCAACATTTCAGGATCTTTGCACCAACTCTTTATTCATACTCGATACCATTTTGTAAGGGGGCCCATGCCGGTGTTTTCGTCACCAACTCAACATAGGTGAAAGTGAAACCAAGAATACGACCCGTTACTTACTAGGTCAAAAGAAGAACGACTCCATCACCACCAACGCCTCCATGTTAACGCTAATTCCCTGTCGCCACAAAAACACTTATAGCGGATGAACCGAATTTGGTACTTGTTTCAAGGCAAACCAGTTGTTGGTTGCTACCCATTTTGACCGAGACCAAAGTAACACAATCTTCCACTCATCTACCAAAGCTAAACCAATAGAAACACGTATATCTTATTTATAGACTTATTGTTTTCACTACATAACTAAACCATACTTAAATAGAGATTCATAATAACATTATTTGTGTATAAATTTGACCTAACAACACTTTGCTGAGACAATCCTGTTATATATTACGTTAGCATAATTCATTTTATCGTTAAAATTTGTTTACATTGAACTATATTTGGCTTTTTGCCTATATATTCATACTTGTTACATAGACAATATTCACAACATGGGACCGGACTAATACTCTTCCAAACCCAACAAACCATGGTCTTCCATCATCACCTCGGTGATCACCTACATTCTCCGGGAACAAAGGCTCCTCTCCCTACTCATCGGCATCACCATTACCAGCGTCTTCCTCGCCTTAACCCCACACACCCCAACCATCCTTTCCAATCCACCTCACTTCAACCACCTCCAACAACCGACTTACCGGTTCATTGCATTCCATAATGAGTGAATTACAAAAGGGTAAAAAGAGTAAATTACAAAAGAAAACAAAAAACATAATGTCCATTGCATTTGTCTAATAGGTGGATGGTCTAATGCGATTGATGGAAGGTGAATATGTTGGCCCTTTTAATCTTGGGAATATCGGTGAATTTACAATGCTTGAACTTGCTCAGGTATGCCTTTAAAAATGATCTCGTTATTATAAAGACAACTTAATATAGTGTAGTTGACTTGGTTTACATAGTATGCACGTGCATAGTAGAGGTGGCAAAATAGATGAGCAAGATGGGTCAAGTCACGAATCATAATGGTATCTGGTTGTGAAATATTTTGGTATGGGTCGTAGCTCCTCTAATAGAGTTAGGTTGACCCGAATCATATTATTACAATAACAAATTTCCCTTTTATAATAAAACTAATTAAGATGATTTATGCATTCATAAACTACTTCTGATATTTTGACTCGTGTCCTGTATAGTAATAAACGATCATATCGATTTATTTATAAGTAAGGCTATGTGTTGTAGTTTTACATTTTTTTACTTTACGTCAACATCATGTAGTATGAGCTCTCACTCACTTTTTTCACTATACCATGTTTTGATTTCACTCTCTTTTCACTAACTAGTACCCGTTAGAATAGTAATTGGATTATATGAATACAAAAATTGAAAAGGAATATGGGTGAGGTGTTAAAATTTGATTGGGTAAAACAAAATGAGTAGGACATGTTTTTTTATTTTTTTTACTATTGGCTATGCCAATTAATTCCCTTGCCAAGTTTCATGCATTTTTTTTTCCTTGAGTGGGCTAAAGCACATCGTCTTTCACTCCCAACAAACTAGGGGTGGGTGGTGGTAGAAGGCTTTAAAATCCAAAAGTGGCGCTTCACGACGGGTTGCCTATGATGGTCTCGGACTTTAGACGATGGATCTTTGGTGACCACAATGACAACGGTGTCGCCATCACTGCGGTGGCTTAGGCAGCGGCATGGAGATAGAATCATTAAGTCCCCCACTAGAGAGGGACCAATGTTTCATATGTGAATTGTCTAGGGTCTTCGTGTATTATGGTTTTCATTTATAAACTAGTACAAACTAGTATTAAGCCCCCGCGCGTTGCGGCGGGGGCGTAAAAACCGTGTCACGTAGCATCAATGTCATATCACCGCCAACACCACCAACACCAAAAAGCTTGTAAAAGTAAAATAAATAAAAAAAGAAAAAATAACACCGAATGAAGACATAAATCGTAGAACCACGCACGCTCGTTACGACGTGTTAATGCCAAAGGCGTAAAATCGATGACTTTTAACAACTACGGTTTATGAAGTAAGGGGCGCGATGAGAAATCAGTTAATATCGGCTTCATTGCTTATGGTATTAGCACACGTTATAGCAAGTGAGGGATTCATATTCCTAGTCATCTACCGATAATAACTCAATTTTTTTTCTTTAACGCGACGCAACTTTACTTTGTTGTTCGAATGTTACATAATTAGCAAGCTTTGAGGTTACCACATTTTATTTTAATCTTAAAAGATTATGCTGAGATACACAGACACACGTGTAATGCTAGTGTCAACATGTCTTGTCGGTTTCACTTTATAAAACACCTAGCCTAAAAAAAGTACAAGAGACAAAGCATAAGGTATTAACACAAAACTCATTTAATATGCCCAACACAAAGGGGATGGATTTTTTTTTCTAAGGTAAATTAAAAGAGATGGTGGTTCAAATAACTTAAAATACTTATTATTTTTTTATATTGTTTTACTCATATATGAGACTTCTAGATTAGGCATTAGTAACATATGTATTTTTTTTGTTTGTTTGTTTGTTGTAGAGAGAGAGTAAGAGAGAAAAGAGAGAGTGTAGAGGGTAAGAGAGAAAAGAGAGTGTGTATTGATAGAAAATGAAGATAGTGTATAAAATACTTGTACTTGATGCATCTAAAGTTGTAAAATCAAAACTTTTTTGAAAAAACTCCCTATGCATACATTACAACACCATAATGCATACAAAGTTTGCTAAATAGAGTATTCTAAATGTCTACGCGTTGTAGAGGGGTATGTATGTTTTGTCGCCTTGTAAGAGTATTTGATGCTAACAATCATGGACTCATAAACTTGACCGTGAACAAATGCGTAAAATTGACAAGTTAATGTTATATCTATCATCAAAGAAGAGATATAAAAAGAAGCCATGGAAGAAAACTTACACTACACGTCACAAGGCTGCAGAGTAGCGACAATTTATCACGCGATATTCGTTTTATGTTAGTTTATCAATCATCTTGTGATATATTGTATAGCACCTCTATTAGTGTGAATTACTCTCGGGTTTGCACGCGCATTTGGTTAAGTAATAACCAATTAAATGAAAATTGTGGGTCGGTTTTGGTGATGGGGTATGACATAACCAAATTAGCCGAACATAATGTCATCAAGATGACTTGTTGATTCATATGATCCAATGTTCAACTTACGAGCTTGATTTGATTACAATTTAAAGTTCATATGATCTAGGTTGTACTTGAACATTAGAGCCAATAAACATTGAAATCGTAATTAATATAAACTAATATTCATATAATTTAAGTTTAATTGTGATGTAACTTTGGTATTTTGTGACTAATGAATGAAATTACAAAATAATTCATAAAAAAATATTAATGTTCCTTAACACTTGTATAGCACAAACACACACAACACACCTACATGACATACTTGTATGTTTTCTAAAATTAGATGTTGAATAATAAGATAGTTGACCCGATTCGAGATTGGCTAATCTCCAATATAAGAAACACCTAAGAATCGAAGTAAACAAGACATAAAAAACTTGCATAGGAATTGGAATACTTAAATAAGAAATTGAGCAAATACTAATATCAAATTTCAGCCCCTACATTTAGCCTCTTGACTTTGACTTTGACTTTGACTTCCTTAACATTCAGCCCCACTACTTCAGTTTCTCCATTATTAAAAACCGTTATTTGACTGAATCGTTGACTGGTCATGGATTAGTGGACCACCAGAAAGAAATTGGTAGATTTGACCCGTTAGGTCAATTGGATATTTATCACAAACTACATGTTCCATTTGAAGCTGAGGTGGAATCTGTTTGGTTTTTAGCTCAGGTTCCGCAATCATGTCATTAAGTTCACTATATGAAAAAAAAGTAAATTGTTAAAGAACCAAAAATTTAAAGTAAACACAAATTAAATAACACAAACCTTACAAAAGTTCCAACCATTTTTGGGATGTATGAGTAGTGACATGCGTGTAGTTACGATGGTGTCTTTTATCCATCTCTTCAGAAGGCGTATCTAGAGCACGCTAATCAAAGAAGCTACTTCTGTGACATTCCATGTATTTACCAAAAGCACCCCTACACCGAGAGACTCTGCTGCTCCTACAAACTATGTGAATGTAACATTGAAATTGGTTACATTACAAAAAAAAAAAAAAAAGTGTGTGAGCACTGAAACATGTATGTGTATCTCACTTAGAATTAAAACCCCTTTTTTTGAAACTTTGGCAAGTCACAAATTCATGGCTAACGAGATTCAGTCCGTCCTTAGAGATGTAATGAGTACAACATCTAATCACATTGTAATTTTGTGAGCATTATATATTAATTATTAAATAATATTTTATGATCAAAATAACATACCAGCCATGGCGTATAGTGCACATAAGGCATGGAAGTCAACGGATTGTTTCTGTAAAATGCACAAGTAAATAAACCATTTCACAAAGAAAACATGAAAAATAAGAAGATATCTGTTAAATACTTATCAAAGAGACACACCAAAAAAACAGTTGGGAGCAATTGAAGTGTCCCAAATCTTCCATTAATCCGCCCCAACAGTTTCATGAACTTGACATGCAAGCTTTTGATCTGTCAAGAAACAATATGTCAATTAGAAAAAAAAAAC